>JBBPDB010000028.1:9531845-9544705 GCA_037974465.1 Brachypetersius altus | reverse complement strand
AATATAAATAGTTTTTTCAGTTTCCTGAAAAATAGCCGTTTTGGAGATATGAGGTTTCCACCCGACAGCGACGATATATATATATATATATGTATATATATGTGCAGACCATTGATCAGTAGCCTCTCCTTCCATTCAGATTACCTTTGTTCTTTTCTATCTATTGTATTCTAGTTTGTTTACTGTTTTATTTCTTTTCTTTGCATGTCTACTATTGTGAATACAGTTTAAAACAAAGCTTGAAGGATTAGCAGGTCTGAAGCAGTGAGGTACTGCTTCCGGGCTACGTTGGACAGATTGGTAACTACACCTGCCTTTATTTTAAACTGCATGCGTTTACATTTGCCCCTGAGTATTCCATGGAGCCACTTTTGTTTTGCTCGGGGACTAAGTGGAGAGTTTGATCGGTAGTAAGTTTTTGGGTCCCTTGAGTTGTACTTGAAAAAGCCCACGGCACTCCGCACTCCAAGGGAAGGGGAGGATAATTGCACAGATACTGATATGCTGGTTTCTCTCCCACACGCCCCACTCTCATTAGCTTAGTGCTTTTTTTCACCCTCCGTGATGATGATAATGATCTAGGGAGAGAGAGAGGGAGAGACAGAGAGATGGTATTTAATATTACATAAGAACATGTATGTTTTGAAAGGTACTCTGGTGTTTTTCAGTGTAATCTCCATGAGCCGCTGTTGCAACAGACAATAATTTCGCCACGAGTGAGTGATTCAAAGCTCTTTTTATGTGAGTTTGCGAATTTTCTTTTGTCTTTCTTTTATTATCAATAGTAATCAAGCACAGGTGCAGCATGTACAGATTTGTATAAAAAACACAATATCTTTATCTGTTAATGACTCCTCCTAGCACACCAGCCTCTCTGCTCCTTTCTGTTCCTTTTCATTCCCCTCCTCCTCCCACTAAATGCTAAGATATAATCTCTTAAAGTTGATTTAGCAATAGCGATTACTAACAGCTCTGCCAGCTAATGCCCATAAACATGTCATTTGTAACCGCACTGACTGTTTTGGGGCTTTTGTCTCTCCTACCTCTGAACCCCAGGGCTAATTTTATTTAGAGCGATTCGTCACTGTCAGAACTCAAAGGCTAAATGTAAACATTGCATTCGGATAAACCACTTGGTGATTTTAGACCGACTTAGCTTAGTTTAGCTGACATCTTGTTTAAACAGTATTTGATGCGGTATATAAATCAGTTGGCAGTACTTTAAAACAGCTGCTATTTATGCACTATTCAGCGGTGTGTCTGTAATACTCTGTGTATTCTGCTGCTGATTAGAGCAGCCGAAAGTGCGTTGAGGTGTGTGTGTGTGTGTGTGTGTGTGTGTGTGTGTGTTCTCATACCTTATCTGCCCGTGCTCTCTGCCTCCACATTAGCCTTATGTATCTCTCTAATGCTGGAAAGCATCTTGCTGTGCCTAAATCCCTTTGGCCTACTTCAGCCGTTCTTCAGCGCAGGCTAAAGTTAAAGGGCTACTTTGCTAATTAAAAAGACCGGTCTGACCCTGCTGACTAAGGCACCAGGGGAATCACTGCTACGCAGGTTGGATATGCGCAAAATCATTCCTCTTGTGGAATTCTGCATCCTGTAGTTTTGTGTGTTTTAAAGGTCCATAGGAGCATCTGATATGTACTGATATATTGGATCGGTGGCACAGAAAACTCAAAATAAACAGATCAGATATCAGTTAAATCCGTATTTGTTTCCTACCCATTAAAGGGTTTCATTCTAAAAGAACATTTGCCTTGCATTACACATCATTTAAAACCATTAAAAGTAATTTAATACAATAAAATCATGTTCTGTGACGTTTGATTAGCAATTGTAAAGTTTACAGAGCTTGGCACAGAATAAAGGTTTTCTACCTATCGAAGGCTTTGGTCTCCGTTATATGATTAATAGATGTAATAGATGTTTAAAATGAATAAAAAACCTGATAAAACTGTTGATTCCCAGTAATGTTAGGGTTGGGGTTAGGATTATTACCATAGTTGGGTTTATGTTTTGGGTTGAGGGACGGGTTAAGGATGGAGCCCTGTTCAGTGTCAGTGTCAAAAATGTGGTCCTCTGGGGTACTCCTTTACACTGGGGGAGACATCCAACAATTATACGGCTGACATTCTGACATTTTTCTTCATTTAAATTTATTCCATTAGTGGACAGCGCAATTACACCAGTACTTCACTGATAAGGCCGACACAAACAGCCCGAAGCACAAGGAAGGCCTGAGCTGTTATCATTTGCTGTTTTTTAATTATAAAAGGCTGTGTTGGAGAAGAAAGCGTTGTTCACCTTCCTGCATATCACACATTTAGGAGAAACTAATAACAGGAGAGTTAATTCAGTTGATAGTGTGCGGTAATGAAGTATCTTTGACAAACTGCTGTTAAGGCATTTATTCTCCTGGTTAATTGTGTACTAAAGTTAATTTAATCTTCACAGGCCTGGTTTCGTTTGTGTTTGTATTGAGTTATTCATTTGCAACCTGCTGTGCTAACAGTTAGTATTTGATTACTTATTTGTAAAGCCGCTTCTTGTAATAGCGCAGTTAAATGTTGGATAATGCTACTGCGGATGATGTTTTTGTGATGTGGCACTTGTTGGTCAACACTCTCGTTCATTTTATTTCTGTTGGCTCTCTCACACGCAATTGTGTAAGTGTGTGTGTGTGTGTGTGTGTTTGTGTAATTCCTGGAAGTCTGGAACAATTGTTTTGGTTTGATAAGCCTATATGGAACCACGGCAGGAGCTGTGGTTGTAATTGTTGGTCAGTGAGGCCCACTGAACCTCCCTGATGAGTTTTTAATGAAACTGAACTCCTAAGATAAGATTTGTGCTTATTTAAACTGAACGCTGCATGGTGGATATTGTAACTGCACGGACTGAATAACCTCATATTCCCTCTGTGAGTAGTGAGATAGGAGTGATGTCATTGAGGAGGATTACATGAGCGCTGTGAGAGGGATTAAAGCGAGTGTAAGGGGACGTCTGTCTTTTCTTCTGAGACTAAATATAACCCCGGCGATGAGGCGTGTCATCGGCACTTTGAGTTCTGCACGAGGCCGATGACTTTACGTGGCGTAATTTTGTGCTTCTGCTAAACATCTACCCACAGTTAAGTTTAGTTTAGGCACTTGTCTCTAGAGTGAGGTGGCACTTTGTTATGGATCTTAAAGACTGACCTTTCCAAAAGATAACCTGAGAGTGTCTGGACAGAGCTAATCTACTGGCTTCCCCTGCTGAGACTTTACACAGATCGGGGCTTTGTTTGGCCAATGTAATCTTCATAGCTGGAGAGTCATTGTTAAAGTTAATTAATGAATTAATTAATTTACTTATTATGCATATTGTCCGTGTCCAGAATCATATATCTCAGCTTTTTTAAGGTTTAATTTGTCTACATCAGTCGTTCTTCAGTCATAATGCTTAATTACGACTTTTATTTAATCTATCAATAATATTAACGTTGCAATAATTGTTTCCAAAAGTATTCAAATAATTTAGTAATCGTCCATGTAAAGCATTACTCTTTTTGAACATAGGTCTACAAATAAAAAAATGTTGGTATTTATGATGGTTTGTGGTTATTCAGTCAAGAGAAATGTGAGATCATTTATACTTCTTGCTGCTTCTACGTGGTGATAAACAGAGGTGGACAAAGTACTCACATTCAGTACTTAAGTGAAAGTACAGATCCCACTGGTTAAATGTTACTCCAATACAAGTGAAAGTCGTGCAGCCAAATTTTTACTTAAGTTAAAGTACTGAAGTCCTTGCTTTTAAAAATACTTAAGTATTAAAAGTACTTTTTTCTTTTCACCGCATTGTTGCATTTTTTGCACAACACAGACGTGACGTGACGTTACTCTACTGTTTACAATCACGTTTTAGAAAAGGAGGAAAAAACATCCACTTTTAGAATTAAAGGTAACGAGTAACGAGACCCTTGATAGAAATGTAGTGAAGTAAAAAGTACGATATTTGTCTTTCAAATGTAGTGAAGTGAAAGTCATAAGTTTCCAAAAAAAATACTACTCAAGTGAAGTACAGATACTCTGCAACTCTACTTCAGTACAGTACTCAAATAAATCTACTTCGTTACTGTCCACCTCTGGTGATAAATGGGCTCACCTGGTAATACATATATCTATAGTTAGCAGATTTTAAAAACAGTTTTACCATTTTTCATTTTTTGTTTGTTGATTGTTTATTTAAGGTCGTATCTGCCGATGATCTGTGGGTTGACAGAACACCTGGAAATAAAGCAAATAGACTTTGCATCATGAAAAGACACCATAGCTGCTGATAGCGGCTTCATCCTGTATTTATTTTACTAATGCAGCTAAGATAGGGATCTGTGAGATGCGTGTAAAACTCCAGTAATGTAATCCAGCCACTTCTTCCTGTTGTTTCTAGGTGGTGATAAGTGGTATAATGACAGATGATACAGTTAGTGGGTTTTATACCCACTTACTTTCTTACCATTTTCACTTTATTGCTTTTTGTGTTTTTGTTTGTCGATTGTTTATTTAAGGTGATATCTGTATATATTCTGTGGGATCACAGAATACCTGGAAATTCTTTGCATCATGACAAAATGGATAACAGACCAGTATTTATTCAAGCAATGCAGCTAAGATAGGCATCTGGTCTTTTAAGTCATAGATTTGTGCGGATTCTCGGGGTGCATTCTTAAAAGTAAAGTTTCCTAAATCATGCTTGTCTTGGCAATGTTGTTCTGGAAGAAGCTTCCCTAAATGTTTCTTTACACTCACACATTCTTTTCAGAACCACCCAGTGAACTGTTTTTATAGTGAAATTTAACGGGTTCTCCTACCACGCAATAAGCATCCTCTAAGAGTCTACTTTGTATAATAACAGTTTGTTTGTAACAGTGTATGTGCTAAAAGAGTAAACAGGGCAGCCGGTGGCCTGATGGTTAGGGTTGTGGGTTCAAATCCCAGGACTGCCAGCGCCACTACTGAGGTACCCTTGAGTAAGGTACCCCACACACTGCCCACTGCTTCACTGGTGAATGGGTTAAATGCAGAGAAGAATTTCACATTGTGTGCTGTTCTGTTGTTTTCAAATGGCCACTTTAAACACTTTTAAACATATATGCTGCTTCTTGGTGTGTATGTGTGTTGTCCATTGCTAACACAGATGTCTTCTCTTATAGAGAGCTGATGCCCAAATCTCTGGAGGGACAGATCACCATGGAGAAGACGCCCAGCTACTTTGTGACCAAGGAGGTGCCAGGCCGCATCCACGCTATGTCAAAAGACACCAAACTGATTGTGGTTGTGCGGGACCCTGTCACACGGGCCATCTCGGACTACACTCAGACGCGCTCGAAGAAGCCTGATATCCCATCCTTTGAGAGCCTGACCTTCAAAAATATGACGACGGGCCTGATCGACGCCACGTGGAGCGCGCTGCAGATAGGCATGTACGCCCGGCATCTGGAGCGCTGGCTGAGGTTCTTCCGCATCAACCAGATCCTGTTTGTTAGTGGAGAGAGGCTAATCAGTGACCCAGCGGGCGAAATGGCCCGTGTGCAGGAGTTCCTGGGTCTCAGGAGGGTGGTCACTGAGAATTATTTCCACTTTAACCCAGCTAAGGGCTTCCCCTGCCTAAAAAAGCCCGAAAGCAACAACAAACCACACTGCCTGGGCAAAACCAAAGGGCGCACACACCCAAATATCCACCCGGACGTAGTCCAACAACTGCGAGACTTCTATAAGCCATTCAACAAAAAGTTTTACCACATGACCGGACAGCATTTTGGCTGGGATTGACAAACAAAAACACTTTTTAAAAGGATTTTATTTGTGTAAAAAAAAGTACAGAAGTCTATTTTATGATAATTTATTACAGTTAATTCACTCTGATGCCTGTGCGTTTGTTGTACATATTGTAAGCCACAACTTTTTACATTCTGGTTTTTCTTATTTAATAGGATTGAGTTTTTGTATTACCAAACAAGAGACGTTGTAATGAATGACTAAAAAGAAATGAAATGAGGAGAAATGTCCCAAAAAGAAGAACAAAAGCACAATGAAATTAGTTACGGGTAAATAGTGAGTCAGTGTTGCTTGCGCAGGGAAAATTACATTACGGTTACATCCATCCAGCTACCAGTAGCATCTTGTGCAGAGTCTGTACCTTTCTAATGCTTAATTCTCACAGGAATCGTGCATCTCCCTTTTAATCTAATTTCTCCAAAAGACCATCCTGTTGTAATCTATTCTATTCATTGGTTTAATCTCTGAGGTTGAAAGGGACTGTTATGAAAAGTCAATACGGGGCCCCAGCTGAGCTGCTACTTGTTCAGGTAGATCAATACGCTAATTGCTGCATAACGTGTCAGTTATGGTGGAAAGATGGGATGGAGCTGCTCTGACCCCAGCTGTAAAATCAGTGTACATCGTTAGATTGACTGCAGCCTGGAAAGGTTTCACAATGCTTTAATGGTGGAAGTATTGGCTTTCAAACTTGCCTTTTACATTTTTTTCCCTGAGCTTTATCAGCATTTATGACTAAACACTGCTATCAGCATGGAAGTTCTGACTAGATCTAATGCTGAAAAAATGTTAAACCTTTTGAACAGAAAAGTCAGATAACAAACCTTTCTGCTCTGTAACTGTGCATTAGCACTCGGGGGGCCAAGTTGCAATACCGCGTCCTTGGAATCTGGAAGAAAAGCGGGAAAGGGAGGATGAACACTCCTGAATTCTCGGGGAAAGCAGTTGCGCAAACAAGCCAAACCATCTGAATGACCTCAAATATGGATCCTGCGAAATAAAATAAATAAATCGAATGGAAAGCTCATTAAGACACAGATCAACTCTTGTTTTTGAGGTAAGTCATTTACATGCTGTCAGTTGATAAAGTAGAGGGTCAGAACATGGAACTTGCTTCATTAAAACACGTCTCATTGCGACGTAAAGCTGTTTGTTCAGTGTGTTCAGACTGAACATAGGTTACATTTTCAATGTTTAAAGGTAAATCCGTTTATCATTTTTCTGGACATGAACATTTTTCACAAACGTACGTATGGTTGAGTTTTATTCAACCCTTTAGGGATATTCAAATGTTGCTTTTGTTTCTTTTTTTGACTCAGAAAGCTCCTTGTGTTTGTTTGTTTTCCCCAGCATAAGCTCACAAATGGAGTACACAATATATATTATGTTATTCAGTAGGTTTTTTTCTGACTTTTCAAAACGATTCCATCAGAGGAAAAAGACGCTGTATGCTTGATGCTTCAGTATTCCTCTGCAGTGACAAAATAAATCTATTTTACCAAAATAACTTTGTCTTTTCGGCGCATTTTGTCTTATGCTAGAAACCGATGACACTCAACTGAGTGGGTTAAAAATATCGCTGTGCTGTAGCTTTTGAGTTCATTACATAAAGTTCATTATTCCGCAGCAAAGAATTAGCTCCTCTGAGGGCAGGGCCTTGCCACAGAGCTCTGTGACTACAGCAGGGTCCCTCCATATGTTCTATTAAGTCAGCCAGATAATGAGCAGTGGTACTACACTGTAACTGCTGAGTTAACCCCATTAAACTTCCTCCTACTTCTGGAGTTGAAGGAACCACAGCAGTTGCTCTTTCTCCTTTAATGGAATAGTTCTTAGAAAAGTGTACACTTAGTCCTCCTACAGCAAATGTAGGTGCTTCGCCAGTACATGCTGCTGCCTAAAGTTGACTTCTATAGCTATAGGTACAGGACAAAAGTAGCTAGTCCCCAAAACAATGATAAATTGTAGCATTTGTGGTCATCAAATGAACATAAACACACAACACTGTTATCTATAAAGAAAAATATTGTGGACTTCTAGTAGCTGACACGTGAAGCTGTGAATGTTGTCCATATTTTTGGTTGATGCTTTGTTTGGTGGTTGTTCATCATGTAACTGCATCAAATGTATTCATATCCACTTCTTACTTTGTAAGCACCAGCTAGTCTAAACATCTGCTTGCATCAAAGGTTACAGAAAGGATCAGATACTTTAAAGCCTTGCTGAGAATGTCTACATTTTATTGCTGTGTAGGTCAAGATTTCATCATATAGAAAGTGATCTTCTTCCATTAAAGGCCAACCTTTACTTAACTCCCTGCAAATCACCCTCATTCACCTGTTAACAGATAATAAAAGAAACTCCATTCTGGTAGCGGGCTCGTGGCCAGAACCTGCTCAGGACCTTCTCAGCAATTAGGGGGTTGGTGGAGTGTCTTTGTGTGTGTGAGTGTGTGTGTGTGTGTGAGTGTGTGTGTGGGTTGGGGGGGGTGGAATCATGCTATAATTGCTATGCTCCCAGCTGGGGAATTGTTGTTTGCATAGATACCCGCAGGCTGTTGTGTGCAAAGCTGCTGTTGTTTGAAGGTTGAGAGAAGCAGAGAGTAGACACCTGGCAATTCGCAACGCAAATCTGCTCTCTTTTCCAAGTTTGGGCCTACGGCAAGCAGAGGAAGCCAAAACACAGTGTGCTGGGCTTGCGGGATTAGGAATAACATGCTGTAACTATGGTTCATTTGGCGGCCTTTATGTCCCCAGCAAACCTTGCGTTTTCGTGTGGGAGGCTAATGATGTTTATAAAACTGTTTTAGAACATGATTCTATAGTTTCCTTTTTAAGAGCTAAATGGCTCAGCCATGTTAAAAGCCATTATACTAGAAATAGACACACCATACCAATCGCCACATCAACCGCAACTACATTGCTTGGAAGATGCTTAAGATGATTGATTATTATAATTTATGTATTAAACATTAGTATCTTCTATTATATATAGATTGTAATAATTGTAAGAAAAAGGCCATTTGTTACAGGGATTTCAGTCTGTTAGTTGTGGCTAAAATAACTGATACAGGTCTGCTTTGGTGGCTTATTACTCTATTAAATGATGCTGTTCTTCTTGGTAGCAAGGCAGGATGTCCTTAGCAAGGCAGGATGGCAACCCTCAAGTCTGGTAATGGAGTTAGTGACTTAGAGACATGCACCCTCTTCTAAGCCCCTTTAGTGCAGCAATCCCTAATAGGCCAAGTGCACAGAGCTGCAGAGATTACAGGCCAGCTGGTCACGCTGAGGGATCCAGAACAGGTAACACTAGAGCTGAGCACCTTTAAAGTCAAGTTTAAATAGACAAAGACACATTCAGAAGACAAGATGGTGTGGAATGGGCTATAGGATAAGCATGTCAGGAGTCTTTAAGGCATTTGTGCACATCTATCTTGATGGAATATGAATAGGTTTGAATGTCACAAACAATCCAGTCTTTCAGTTCCTTCAATACTTATCAAGGGACACATATTTTCTGAATGCTGAAGTACTGCATGGATTCTGTACAAGTGAACAAAATGTCGACCTGTAGCTTTTAGCTCAGCATGACTGACAAACAGGAATCTATTTTCCATGCCTGTCTATTGTCTGTCATGGTCACAGTATTTACACAAACCCTACTGTGGACAAACTGGATCACCCCTTTAGCCTATTCTTCAATTAGTTCCTTTTTCCAAATAATGTGTGGTGTAATCCTTTAAGTATCCATTGGGACTGGTCCTTTGCTAATCCTAATCCAAGAGGAAGGGTTTGTGTTAATCTGAGTCAAGTGGGGGAAGTTGAAGCTGATAGATATGATTGTGTGTGTTCCTGCAGGCCTGGTTAGATGTATGGGCAGGCTGCTGGTGATGACAGGTGAGTCAGGAAATGGCTGGGAGTCAGGCAGCATTGGGAAATCAAAAACAGCTCTTTGTCTCATCACTGCTTAAAGTGCATCTCAGCCATGCATGAAATGGTTTTATAACTTCCAGAGGCATGAGCCAACACCAGAGCTTTTGGAGGAAAGAAGCCTCGATACATGAGAAAAGACTATTATATATGGGTGTTGTAGATAAGACTATCGAATTATTAGTACTCACACTTTTTTCTCTGAAACCCCCTTAAAGGGGACATATGATGCAAAACTCACTTTAGTTAAAATAGGTCTATGGGTTATGAAAAACAAAATCTCTCTAACATAACAAGATCACACCAGCCTTATTCTTCACAGTTTCAGTCCCTTTCAAAATGAGCCATTTAAGGGCTCTGTCACTTTTATGCAAATAAGCTGTTGCTGGCCACGCCCTACCCATCCCATGCTAAGCATTTAACACAGGTCAAACAGAGGCCCTATCCAGCCCTATATGTTTTAGTGATGGGAAGTTCGGCTCGGCTACCTTATAATAGCCGGCTCTTACGGCTCCCAAATGGCTCTTTATTTAGTATCACTCAGAGCCTTCTATTTTAGCCCAATTTATCAATTGTGAATGTTTTGTGTATTGGTAAGCAACTTTTTAATTCCTTATTTTTCATTAAAAAAATACAGTTACTATTATTTAACATTTTAATAAAACTTTAATTGAACAATTGAACACAACCACAGCAAACAAATCAAATAACCTAAATAAAGGGAAAAGTCTTAACATATATAATAAACATACATACATAAAACACTTTTGTCTTTAGTGCAGATTGGCATTGAGAAATATGAGATGCCTCAGCTTGGATGGGCTGATGCGATTGCTCCTCTCTGTAATTATTTGTCCTGTTTGTCCTGCTTCTTTTTCATTTTTCACTCATTTTTTCACTTTCTCTCAATGGACTCGCAGTTAATGCCGTCTCCCCCGCCTCTCTCTGTCGCTCTGTGTACCTGGTCTGTACCACTACTCTCACTATCTTTAAAGCATGCTTCCCTTTCCTTCTTTGACATAATGGTACGATCCTAGTGGGTCCTCCCATGTGATTAGCCGCATGGTGTTCCTAAATGAAGCCCCGCCCCTACTTATGACAGAAGCTTCGGCTCTCCCCGACGGAGTCAGCTCTTCGCGTTCGCTACAAAGAATCGGCTCTTAGAGCTGCCTCGTTCACGAACGACACATCACTAGTAATCAGACACCTGAACGGAATGAACCTCTGCTGCTCAGCACCACGACCAAGCATAAACAACCAGCACGAGGACGAGGGGCGTGGTGGACGAGGCCAGGCCCTCACAGTTTGCTGTACTTAGAGGCGGGGGTTTAAAAGTAGCCAATCCGAGAATGTTATTTATTTCTCCTTGCTGCTGATTGGCTGTTGCCCTTTGACGCAGCTCCAGTCCAGAATGCCCCCACGGAGCGTCTTGAGTGTTCTCATGTTTTTCGTTTTGTTCTTCTTAAAGCCTGTAGTTTTACTGTAAATTAAGTTCTTACCTGCTTATACCAAAGAAAACGCACTGCATGAATTCCAGTCCAGTAACATCTGTATTTACATTCTAGATTAGATTGACTTTATAAATCCCACAATGGGGAGATTCTTCCTCTGCATTTAACCCATTCACCAAGTGAAGCAGGGGGCAGCAGGAACACAGAGCCCGGTGAGCAGTGTGTGGTGACGGTACCTTGCCTAGCGGTCTTGGGAATCGAACCCGGACTTTCTGATCACAGGGCGAATGCCTTAACCACTACACTACCAGCTACCCCAGCTTCTAGCACTGCGGGAGTTCAGTATAAACTGTACAGTACGGATACGGGTTTACGTTACACTTTCTTTAAGGGTAATGTATTAATGCTGAGTTTAAAATGAAATTAAAGTGTCTTGGGAGCAGATTTGGTGGCATATTTCGGTTTTACACTATAAAAATAGGCCTTTTTAGGCATTTCATAACCACATCACTACAACGTGGTTTTTCACGATATGCTCTTTAAACATAACTGTATATCATTTTTTCCTATTATTTGTTGTGTACTTTTTGTATTATATTGTTATATAGTTTATTCTGTTGTTTTACTCCTCTTACTGGAGTACTGTCCTTTTTCTGCTGTAACAGTGCACATTTCCCACTCGGGGACTAATACAGGTTTATCTTCTATTATATGTATAATCTCAGTTCTTCTAAAACCTCCTGTTCTTGCCTCCATGAGTCTGAGAGTGTTCTGGCTTGTTTTTCACTTTTACACAGACTTGTTAAGACACCTGAGGGCTCGGGATGAGCACGGCGCCTTTGGATGAGCGTTTTTTCGGGCCTGGGTGTCTGGTCCAGTCTGGAGGAGGAGGAGGAGGACCATGGGACAATGAGACCCACACAGGACAGGTGTGTGGGTGCAGAGGGGCCCAATGGCGTGGCAGAAGGGAGGACCCTGGCGGAGGGAAGGCTCAGGAGTCTTGAGTCTCGAGGGTATTTAAAGGGCATGTAGATGCAGAGACTGGCCATTACTTGCGTTTCCAAAGTCGGCCAACTCCTCCGCCCCCACCCGTCCACTCGGCCGCCCGTCCTTCTCTGCGCTTGACTGTTTGTGTGTTGGCTGCCATGCTGGGACAGAGGCTCCTGCAGACGTCAGTGGTGCTGTGGCTGGCACAGTGCACCTTACAGGGAGGTAAGAAGTGTGTGTCTGTGGAGAGAGAACAGAGAAGAGTGAGGGATGTCTGCGGATGCAGTTGTGTTAGAAAGACAGTGTAAAGAACCGTGTTGTTAAAGAAGAAACTTTCCTGAGTTTGAGTGGTTTTACTGAACAACATAACACTTTATTTAGCATAAAATATTTATCTCATTGCGTTTAAAATACTTTAAACTACTCCAGTCTGATCTGCCAGAGATGTTAGTAATGTTTAATAAACTTCAAAGTTACCAACAATTTTAATACTAACACTACCAGTCAAAAGTTTGGACACGCATCTTCTCATTCAAAAACTCGCTTTTATTATTTTCTAAATTGTAGATTCATATAATAAATTAAATGATAAAGGAACCTGTAATTCTGCAGTAAACAGAGACAGAGGTAAAGACCCCAGACTCTGTTCTGTAATAAGGGAATGATGGACTGTT
>JBBPDB010000028.1:9511945-9531745 GCA_037974465.1 Brachypetersius altus | reverse complement strand
GACGGGAGTCGGCTCTTCTCGTTCGCTACAAAGAATCGGCTCTTAGAGCCGGCTCGTTCGCGAACGACACATCACTAATATGTTCGTCACGAGTCAGACCCATAGCAAGATGCATACAACACTTCATGTGTGACTTGCCTTTACCTGTAGCCGTAGCCCTTATGTGTGCTCGTAAAGCCAGCAGAAAAAAATGGTGGATCTTAAACTAATCTAGTGGGTGGGGCTCAACAGATGAGGGGTGAGTCTATACAAATTTTCCCATTATTATGTCACAATACGGGAGCTGTTCAAACGGCTCATAGAAGCATATGATTCCTGACACCAAAATCTTTCAATCGATTCACAGAAAACGGATGGATGTTTTTTTTTTCTGCGCTTGGAGTGTTTAGAGAAGCAGTAGAGACCCAAATGGATAATATAAAAAGATGCAAAAAGTGAGTTTTGCATAATATGTCCCCTTTAATATATCTGCAAAAGTCTGTCTGAGCCAGACTGCTGTTATACCTCAATATAATTCTGTTCAAACTTGACTACACTTTGACATGATTCTGTCCACAACTGACACTGTCTTATGGCCTAGCAAATTTCTTTTCAAACCCAAGTTTAGCCTGACAAATTCTGTCTAAATCTGTCTAAATCTAAACTATAGTCTAGACCCAAATCTGACCTTTATTAACCTGAGGCCCAAAGATCTTTCCACAAATCTACAAAGGAGTATAAAAATATATTTGTTAGACAATGCTTTCGAACTGCATCCAAAAACTGTTTACAATGAGATCTCTTTTAGCTTGGACAAAGTTTAAACTCCATCACCTTTTTAAGTTTGCTGATAATTATGCTTGCTTGTGCAATATCTGCACACTTAGAGGTACTGATCAAAAGTACTGTCTGAGTATGTCTCCTGCGAGCTCTTCAGTTCAACAATCTTCTAAGGCCTTGTCAAGTTTAGGTTGAATTCATGATGGATTCTGTTTCATACTCCCAATCTCCAGTGGTGTCTGATATGAAAGCGGCTTGTACTGATTCTCTGATATTGCTTCTTTAGATACATTTTCTAAATTATCCATCAAGCAGTGTATGTTTCTGTACTGCTTCTTCGGGCACTGAGATTGAATGGGTTAGTTACTTTTATATAAAAAAAGTAATGCTAATTTAAATTTAATAATGAAACTTCTTAATAAGTGGAAAATCCTGGGGCTATAAATTGGATTTTTAATTTCACAAATTACTAAACATATATTGAAGCTGTGCACATTACTTGCAGAAATATTCCATAGCTCTATAGATAGCACATCATTATTTGACAGTGCAGGCCAACTCATTTAAGGGTAAGACATTGTTCAGGGAAAATCTCTTCTTCTCTTCTCTTAAATGCTTAAGTCCCTGCACATAGGAAAAAAGCAAATGATTTTCTTAATGCCAAGAGGGTCTTCAGCCTAGCACTGCTATATAAGATTAATGGACCTTATGCATGGTAGTCAACATGGTCCTTAATCCTAGTTTGAGAGTGGGTAAGATTACCCTATTTTTAAGCATTTAGAGCCTGGTTGATTGAAAAAGCCTTTTAAAGATCCAGTGCTGTTTCACACATTTGAAGCAGATTTTCATAATTTAGTGTTAATCCAGAGCAGAATAGCTGCTCAGATTAGTGTGTGATGCATTCAATCTGAATCTTACCGTGTTCAGTGAACCAAAGTCAAGTCAATGTCCAGAGTGGTTATGCTTCCTGTGGACAAAAAGAATTGAGATTACTTTAGATAGTTACTTTAGATGGTGGTGACACCTTTTGATTTTCTGGATATGACGTTCTTTGCTGTTGTCTCAAGTTAGCTTTAAAACAAGGCAAATTTTAAAAGGTTTTACAAAGTATGATTTAGGCCTAAGAATCTGGTTTCGCTACACATTCATAAAAATCATGGGTCTCTGTTAGCTGGTGTAACAGAATTGTAAAATATTGGGTTTTTTTTTTTTACAATATGTTGATATTTCCAATGACATTGTAGCTTACAAATATGCAGTGACTGGATTTTAAAATGTTTAATGGCTTCACATGTCTCAGAAAAGGCAAGTGCCTTAACCCTCCTGGCTGTGGGGGTTATTAGCTAGTATGGGATTATGGGGGAGACCATACTAGCATGACTGAATCATGAATATTCATTTAAGGTTTAGAGTCTGACAGACCTTCTAGGCTAGTTTCAATGAGCTATGATTGAAAAACAGTGAATGTCCCGCCATGCCTTTGTTGCTGCATTAATTAACTTCAATGCTGCTTTTACAAGAACACTCAATGCTGAATGAGACTAATCCAAGGAAACCAAATCAAAGTTGAGATCCAGAAGGTATCCTCAAGTTAATGTCTAATGGCTTAGGGGCCTTCTGTAAGTTCAAGGGGAAAGAGTCACTGTCTGCAGTTTTGGCTTGTCTTCTAATTCCTTATGAATTAAAGTAAACCTCATAACTCATGACCATAATCATTACTTTGATGGGGTGCATTTAACCCATTCTGCAATCAGTTCCTCCAGTGTAATCTGTGTTTTCATTCCAACTGTTGGTTCAGGAATCTAGACAGTGCTGGAGTGTGAGGGCGGGGTGGGTGTGATCCTGAAAGGGCTATACCGAGTTCCAGCAGACCTAGGCATATCTGCAAATTGATAGTAATAGCAGGTTAGAATATCAGAAGGATAGTATATCAGGACCTGACATTTACAATAGCATCAATACCCTTTACAGCTAGATATAAGCAAATTCAAATTTAGCATGAGAACATTCTGATCCACCTTTCATTGGGTCTAATAGAAAGCTCCTCATTCAGTCTGAACCAAAATAACCTTCACAACCCAAAGGCTTTGGCTTGACGACCCCCTGAGGGATTGGAAAGACCTGTCTGCCGTCTGTCCTTGCATCTGTCCTAGTGTCTCTGCCCTAAGACCTTTCACCTTCAGGGACTCTCTGTCTCCAGAAACCAAGCAAAGTTCTCCATTCGCCTGAGGTGCCATCCCTGGCCTTGTTTGTCTCTCTGAGATAAGAATGTGGTCTCCATATGTTCGTCCTGCCCACTCTTTTCTCTTTCTCTACAGTGTAGGAATAAGATCCCTGCCCACCCATAACCCCCAGGGGTAAAAAGAAACTACGTCTATGATTCTGATTTCCTCTACTAAATTCATTCCTGATCAACATGCAAAAATATTTAAAGCAAACGTACTTCAAGGTGTCTCTTATTAAGAGACTAATAAAAAAGCTCCCCAAAATGAGAAGCACTCATTGAGCCAGACTGATAACATTATAATTTTTATGTCTGCTTTGAGCCATGGCAACACTTTGCACATTGATAATTTCGGGGCTTTGAGGGACTGAATCTGATTTTGCAATTAATTGGATCGTTAAATGCATGCTCGTGGGATTAAACGGAAATTAAAGCAATGCCAGAGCAGCATATTTCCCCAGACAGCTCTTCCGTGAGGCTCTGTTTATCCCATATCCATTCTTTCATGCTGCTTCCGCTTTCAGCCAGTCCCTGCCTGATGACTCTGCTCTTCATTTTCTTTCTGTTGACAGTGTGGGCCCCTGGCCTAAGCTGTGAAGAGGAAGTCAGGGTTTGGCAAGTTCTGATGCTCATGTCATTTAGCATCTGGTCCGTGTGGCAAATTGTACTGAAAAAAAACAAATAAATAAATAAACAAAAAAACAATACCAAAGTGTTCAGCATTCTTCCTAGTGGGATCGTTATGCATTTGCAGTGTCAAAAGGAAAAAAATACTTATTTTACAAACCTACTAAAACTTCCATCAGTCCACAAGACCAGCTACAAGGTAGTGCATAGATATATCCACAACTGAATCGTAAATAACAGAACCACAGAACATTTCTTTATGTAAATGAGACCTGAATTCATCAGCTGCCAGCCAATAAAATCGTGAAACCAAGGTGCAGTGTGTCACACCGATAGTCAGCTGCACTGATCAGCCTCAGCGCAAAGTGGCATCTGTCAAAAGGTGGGACATGTTGGAAACCAAGTGAACAGTCAGCTGATGGGTTATTAGCAGAGAAACTGAATGACTTTGACTAGGACAAAATTATGAAGGCTAGACGACTGGATCAGAGCATCTTCAAGATAGGTGTATCTGCTGCCAAATGTATCTATAATGGGCACAGAAGCATCCGAACTGGACCACAGAGCAATGGAAAAATGGCCTAATCTGTTTAATCACATTTTCTTTTACATCATATGTGGATGAAGGTATGTGGATCAGTATGCAATGTGGGAGGAAGGCAATCCGTTGGAGACAATGTCTTGCTGGGAAACCTTCGGTCTTAGCATTTATGTGAATGTTACTGTAACGAAACCACCACAATTTGTTGTTGCAGATCAAGCACACATCCCTTGATGGCAACATTATTCACTAATGTAAAGTGGCGCAAACATGGTTCAGGAATAGGAATAATCCCAGCATACGAGTTCAAGTTCGATTGACGTGGTCTTCAAATTCCTCAGATCTTCGTGGTCTTGGGGAGTCCATGCCTCAACAGGTCAGAGCTGCACAAAAGGGACCTAAATGATATTAGGAAGGTTTTTTAATATAATGACTGATCAGTGTATGTGCTGAAATCAGAGTAAAGCAGTAAACAGTTTGCTGTTATGGAAAGCAGGCTTAGAATTGCTGAAAACATGCCATACCATTTCTGAAAACATACCATGAGATCATAGATTAATTGATTTAATTAACAACATCAAGTGTTGACCTAGTTAGCCATTATTCAGTGTAAGGGAGCAATGATCAGATTAATAGACCGGTATGCTCTGCAGGTGCTCTCTCTGAAGGCAAAGGTGCTAAGATTGGCCTGAAAGTGCAATTACAACCATCTGCCTTCAGGACAGTAAGGGGTAAAAAATCTAGCAGCTTGCTATGTGTGAAGACACTGATTGGCTTTTCACTTTCAGCCTCAGAGAGTGTCTCTGTGGAACCATCTTCTCAACCAATTACACAATCAGAAAATATGTGCTACACAGGCAAATTTTTGTTCCATTAAGGTACTAAGAATGAACCCTTAACAACTTCTCCTGCACACTTCTTGGAGTTCCTTATTGTCGTCTGCATGCAAAGAATTTCCAAAATACTCAGCTTCTGACGACCAGGAGCACATTCTAAAAAGTTTCTTCTCTTCCTGCGCAAACTGCCATGATTCTCTGATCCGTGGCAGTGAAGATGGAGGTCCTGATTCGTCACAGGGCCTGACCCCTCAGATTCCGAACGTTTCCATGGTTTCCTGCTCCTGCTTGTCACTCACTGACACCAGGGTAACACTCTCGTTTCCTACTGACTCGGTTTCTCTCACTCTGCGCTTTCACAGGGAAATCTTCTGACAGGTTCTTGCACTCAAGCCACCGTGGAACTGCAAAGTGGCAAAAGCTGTGCTGGCAGCTTTCAAAAACTGCAAACTTGAAAAGGTGGTGAGGTGCATTTCAGGTGCTAAGCAGCTCCACCTCGAGTTTACCCATTTATCAACTCCTTTTTAGGATCGAATTCAAAATAAACCTTTTAAAACCTGCTTCTAAACAGTTCCCAGCAAATAAACAGCATTGACTTTTCAGTACTGCTCTATGAAAAGTAGCAGAACAACAAGATGCATTGCGATTTTTGAGTTTTCGCATCAGCTGCTGTTGTAGACCATTATTACTAATGTTAATTTGTTTAACTTGCTAAGATTTGTTTGTTCACCCAGCATTGGGCTGCCAATTACAGTATTGCTATTTAAAACAGAAAACATTAGATTTAGCAGACTATGTACTCCAGAGCAAATTCCAGTGTAATCATGTGACAGAGGTAAGTAATGTAGCATTTGTAGTTTTTTTTGACAATGGTCTTCAGCGTGTGGTCTCTATAGCGTAATGGGTAACTCCTCTGGTCTCTGGCCATCAGGTTGGGGTTTGATTCTCTGCCCAGGCAAGAATATTATGCTGTACCAATAAGCATCCCTGAGAAAGGCTCCTAACACTTCATGGGGTCTCTGTAGCATGACTACAGATATATCTGCCAAGTGTTGTAACTGTTGCCCCGTTTTAAGAAAATGCAATACTTCATTGGCAGCCTAGAGCTTTTTTACAGTGTGGATCTTGATTCTGAAGCAATGCCATTGAATAACCACTTTTATTTCCCTTAAGGACTGCAAATGACTGTAAGTGCAAAGAACCTTTTTAAAGTTTAGAGAACTTCAGCAGAATGAAAAGATTTTTCCAAGCCAAGATCCATTCATGTTAGAGTCTATAGAAACACTACAAATGAATTACTGAGATTGTATTAGTGTGGCATGCATAGCACGCTCTATATTCCAGAGTCTTGCCTACAAATGCACTGATTGGTGCTCTGATGGCCAATTTAGATTCAACAGACGTTTTCAAATACCACTGTCTATCCTGAAGAAACCCCTTTCAGGCTCAGTATGGAGTTGTGACAAAAAAGAATCTGCTTCTGCATCCTGCCACCCCAAAGTCAAGCCTGGCCGGCATCAGGCCACATCTAAAGTCCTCAGAATGATCTTGTAATTTTTTCAGAACTTGCCCCTCTGCAGCGGTCCCTTTGAAGTCTCGAATCCACTTGTGCTGTCAGATTGGCCAATGAGCCCCCAGCACAGTTTCCATTCAGCGGCTAAGCTGCCTGGCTTCGACACGCCACACTGTTCTCTGGTACTGTTATCTGTTATCCAGCCATTGACTTACTGCACATGGGCTTGCTGTACATGCACTCACAATCCTATCATTCTGTCAGTCATTGCATTTTCTGCAAACTAGAAGAAAAGGATTCATGTCGGCTTTGATACTTCTCACATATGAGGCTTCAGGTGCAGACAGTATTTGCTTTTCTATTGCTTTTGTCCTTTGATAATCTCTTTATTGGTAAAAGATTTTTGAAACGTCTTCAGTGATCCTGGCATGTCAGTGACTTATAAAAAGAAACAGCTTTAATTGACATTCTCAGGCTCTGTCTGAAAATGCAGTCTCTCAGAGTAAAGCCGAATAGTTCTGTTCAATAGTCATCGTCATTATGATAAATTACATTCAATATGTCTAAAATGCCTTTCACAACATGAGCCGTACTTCAAGAACACCGATCAACTATCGTTTCAGTCCAGTGTGTGAAATGCTGAATAAAAATCAATGTTTTTAATAATATTTAGTAGGGCTGTGCTGATCTGATACTCAGTATATCGGCCAAAATCACTGTATCAGATAACGGAAGAAGCCTGAATTATCACATACATGTTTAACTAAACTTAGAGCAACACACCGTAAAGAGAAATGTGTCAGAGCATATATAACTCAGACGAGCAGCAAGGCTGTGTCCCAAATGATTCCCTGCTCCCTTCATAGTCTAACAAAGAGTCATTTGTGATTCAGCCATGTATGCAGAATTCCATAATTGACAAGCAGACACTATTTATAACTGATCACAAATCCTGACACGGTCTGAATTTCCATACTGCACTAATGAGCCGTTTTGGATTCATAGTGCATCCAGAGACGTGTATTGTCAAAAGAATAGTCATAAAAGAGGGAAAACAACAGTTGACAATCTGTTCAACCAAAAAAATCCATTTATTTAAAAAAAACATCCATTTTTTTCCCTTTTTTTTTTCAGCCATGTGAAAAGCATAATTGATCGATCGCAGGTGGTGTTTGGCCCGACGCGATGGGCAGCCTAGATTTACATTTACATTCACGGCATTTAGCTGACGCTCTCATCCAGAGCGACGTACATCAGTGCTTAAGAATTCCGCAGCTGTTTCTTACCTGAAAAACAGCTTAAATCCATGTCAACTATTTAACCAAGACACTGCAGTCAGAGCATCTATACAACAACTGTCCAAATAATAACTAGCCAACACCTAACCCAACAATACATAAGCCTTAGAGAAGAACAACATAGGTCAAGGAATTTTTTTTTTCTTCCATTTATTGTAAATATGTCTTGAAGTTTCATCAAACTACATTTTTGACATATTGCTCACCCATATTTCATAGCAACTGTTAGCCAAGCTTTACAGTTTTTGATGAGATATTTAAATTATTCACCATGCCCATGTACAGCGCTGCGGCATAATGTTTTGCAGTTTTAAATCCCATGAGTACAGTGCAGAAAAGGTACTGAAAAGTATGGCACAATCACTCATTAGGACTGTTTTGTAACGGCTGTTAAACCAAGGGACAACATAATACCAGACTATCAGTGGACCATGGATAACAATGTAAAACCGAATCAACAAAACAACACATTTGCAATACCAGTATGATTTCAGTTAAATATCCTGTAATTTTTTTCCCTCATGCATCATATTTTAAAAGCGTGATAAGAAAATGTTTCAGAGAACACACATCCTTGTCAGTTACACAAATGTGATGAAACAGTTTTAACTTGAGCAGGATGTCCTAAAGTGAAGTGTGCCCTGGGATCAGTCAAGTTAAAGAGGCACTAACCCCTACAGAGAACATACTGCTGTGTCACAACTAGTTTAAATCTTTATAAATCATTTAGTGGGCCATTAAAAAGCACCATGTACTAACAGAGCACTGCAACAAGTGTGAATGGATTCTGCCCAAACCCACACCGGTAAGGAGGGGTGGGGAAAACCCACCAAGCGAGTGCTATCTTCTAGTTGACCTCCTCCTACACTCACGGGCTGATGTCATCCCTGTAATTTTCACTTAGCGAACCCAGAACACATTCAGCAAAGAGCTCTTTGAAGAGCAGCAAATCATTTGAAACAAGCAAATGTCAGATGATTGGAATGATTTAAGACTGCATAATTGAGTGAGCATTTACTGTGGAAATAGTAGAACATTATAGTCACTAAATTTGAGATTAAAACACACAAAAAAAGACGGGTACGATGTAAAATTCACGATTTGGATTCTTATAATTAAGGAAATGCCAATGCATCTAAGTTGAAGGATGCAAACCTCTAAACATTACCCAAAATTCTGAAATTGCCCATTTAAAGAAACCATGCATCTCCATTTCTACATCATTTGAACAGACTGACCACCTTTACATCGTGTTGAACCTTGTAGAACAGGCCCTCTTTGCTTTCTCTTGTAACGTTATTATTTTGGATTTTTTTTGCCTTGGACAAGACTCATAATACATGCAGTAAAACATAAAAAATATTTAAAAATAATGAAATATATACATTTTTATAATTCTAAGACATGACCGAAGTATTTAAAGTAATCTTCAGTGGATAAATGTTGCCAAGATCTCTAATGACACCTATGTGCATTTTAAGAGATTTCATTTATAGTGCATTCAATGTGGTTTCGTCTGATTTCTGGTGCACCCTATTGCATTTTACTGGCACAGTCCTGAAACATTTGTAATAAACCACAGTCCAAGTTGAATGTGTGGCTAAAAATAGAGCCACTCAGAGTCTGAAACTTTTAAAGCTCTTAAAGAAGACAGCAGGCTGCTGTTTCAAAGGAGCATCTTACACACTCCACCCCACTCACTCACAGCAAGCCTGGCTTCTATAGAGTCTGCCACAAGCTATTCAGAAGGCTCTCTCTCAGAGCCCAGCCTGTATTGAGGCTGCTTTCAATAGCTCGTGGGTGGCTGGGTCTAGTCTCACCAACAAATTTCTCTTCTTTCTATGTTTTAGAATTGCCCCCTGCTAACCACCCCATCCCCCCGTGTGCCATCCTCCTCACCATTCAGAACAGTCCGAGCACACTGATGCCAGTGAAGTCGGGCAGTTGGCGCTGTGCCATACTGGCGACCCTTTAATGACCTCTGTCCCGGGAGACTCGAGCTGAACACAGTGGGTGCATTAAAGCATGCACGGCAGGCTAATTTAAGTGTGCTCTGTTTAATGCAGCGCTCGTTACTGTACCAGATACACGACTATTCGCACCCCATGGCCTGTGGGCAAAGAGACGTCCGCCAAGGGACTGGACCGTAAAGAGCCTCAGATCCAACCAGTTCTTTGGTTTCATGCACACCAGAGTGTGTGTCTCTGAACTGCTCCCTATCAAATATCAAAGGCCCTCAGTAAAACAGATTCAATACATCTTACAAGGCAAAAGAACAGGCACCTGTACAAAGGTGATGTATTTCAGGACTATTCTGCTGTTTCTTAAATAACATGCTGTCTCAAGATAAGATGAACGTACAGATTTCTATCCATTATTTTTTCTGGTTGTCAGTTACACCATGTTCTAACTGGCAGGTGAAGTCTAGAATAAACAAGATGAAAGCTTGTCTTGTCTCTGTTTTTTCCTTGAGGAAAAATAATGACACTGGTGTGGTTTCATGCACATGGATTCACATATGCTCATGATCATACATTGTACATTCACTGTAAAAAAAAAAAACCCTGAAAACTGGCAGTTGTCAGTAAGTTGCTGTAATTTTAAGTAGAGATGACTGTAATTCATGTTTACAGAATTATACAGAATTATACTCACATACTATATCAGTGTACTGTAGAAGTTTGAATTATAGCCTACATATTTAAACAGAGTTTTAAAAAATTGTAATAAAATATTCTACATTGTTAAATTGAATTCAAGTAACATGCCCTATTATCATGCCCTATGTAAATATGCAAATGTAGAATATGCTCAATGTTTCTGCTGTTGTAGTATGACAGAAACTGTTCACTCAGTCTGTGTGAACAGTTTCTGTCATACTACAAAAAATGGATAATAATGGATAATATTTCTATTAATTTCTATTAATATTTCTATTAATGTCTAAGTTTAATCCACATCAGAAGCACATCAGATGCTCTATATTTGTTTTTAAATAAATATTGGTTTAAAATATGATGAAAAAGAAATTTAAACCTTGAAGTTCTGAGCTGTTTCTAGGCAAGGTTCAGGCATGCTCTGTTGTCTGCAGCTTCTTTGATTTTTATAAAAACTTCATACCTTCACACAGCTCCAGTTGGAACTCTGAGGAACTCTGATTGATGCTCCAAGTGAATGAGTAGTAGAAAATCTCTTTGGAGCTTTTTTGAAGCTGATATCCAGTACAAACACCTTTCGCAGAATGTTTTTTGTACTATGATGAATTCCATCTCAGGAACACATTAAGCATCTGTTCTTAGAGTGGAGTGGCCCTGAAGCTTATCTAACTGCTTCATACAGACCAGCATCAGTGCCTTGAGAAATGCATCACTGTTGTTTACAACCTTTCCACCGCATTTAACAAATGCCAGATAACCAGAGCCGAAGCATAAGGATTAAAACGTGACTTTGATTTGCATTGTTGACAGACTAATTCGGTGATTCAGCTTAGCTGGGACTGAGAGGAACAAAGAGAGGATGTGGCCTGAAGGGCTGAGGTATTCAGGTTTGCTGGCTGAAATCTGCTTCTCATTTCTTCTTCTTTGCAGCAATTGAATGAACACTAGCAGTATCATGGGAGGGTGGACAGAGTCTGAAGGAAGGAGGCAGGAACTGGCATGAAGGCTGCAGCTAAAACTGCAAGTTAACGAGAAACAAATCGCAACAGCCTCAAGATATAACCAAACGGCATGCGGCTGAACTCAGTGACTCCCGTTTAGCGGGCTGGCAAGGTGGAGCTATAAGTGCTTAAATAGTTTTTGTTTACACCAATGAAAGGGAGGAAACTTACATGGACAAATGCATCATCAGAATCTTTGCAATTGCATTGTATATAAAGTAATAGGAATGAAACACATCCTACACATGTTACACAAAAACAGGATGCATTCTGTTGCTGGTGTTGGACAATGATTTACTACTGTCAGCAATGTTCTTTCAGTGCAATATAGTTGTGGATGTGCTTCGTTATTGTTCTCAAGACAACTATCCCCACTGAGACAGAGAACAGTGAGTGTACATTCAGTGTACTGTCTCTTGGCTCAGCTCCTACTGTTAATCAATGACCTATAATAAACCAACGAGCTGACCTACATCGTAGAAATCCGGTTCACTGTGATTAGTCTTTCAAAAAGCTGCTTAATATTTATTAAGCCTGATGAGGCTAATTGTTTTATTAAGCCAGGTACATTAACAATTGGACTCCAGGCTTTAAATCATGTATTGCCAAATAATGAACACAAATTTCCTCTTTAAAATAGCTGATCATTCAAGCAGCTTCCAAAGTTTTCTTCTTTGCGTTTACGACCGAGCTACAAAGGTAAATGCGAACATGCATTAAACAATTTATAGCCATCACTTGCAACACTGCTTACCGAAATCATGACACCATTTCAGGTTTTTAGGTAATCTCAAAAATGCTAAAGAATCTCATGCAATCTCAATGCTCATGTTTAAAAAGCAGCCATCATTATGAATTTGGCACATGTTTCTATCCATTCTTACAGATAATAGTTATCTAGAAAACTGGTCTGATGTACAGCCACATTACCTGCAACAGCTCCAGCTCTTACAAAACTCAAGTGCTTCAAGCTGCAGATTGTCAGTATCAAGACTGACAGCATGTTTTGCAGAGCGTTTTGTAAGAGTAGGCATATTGTAAGTGGCTAGTTTATGGAGTCGACCCCGTGACAACCATCCATTTGTCATGCTTAAATAACATACAAGACGTTTAAGGCTTGGAACGTGTACATAAGTCTTCTCGGTGAGTTCACATCTCCTGCAGAGCCCAGAGCATGCAGGCTCCCTGGGACCCCACTCTAGAAATACGAGCCTGGCCCTGGAGTTCAGAGCCGAATCTACGTGGGGTCTGAGCTTAAGACTTGGATGAAGGATACGGGGTCATGTTTCTCTGGCCACAACAGAAGAACTTGTGCAATTAGAAGCCAAGTGGTAGGGAAACAGGTCAGTAAAATGTGAAGCATCAGTGAACGTTCAATAAACCTTTTCCAGGATGTGTTAAACCACAGCAGGCACTAACACCTGGCCCTGGATGTGGCTCAGGTAAAATATCAGATCCTTCAAAACTTCAGATCCTTCATGGAGCATTCTTTTTAGTTAACATGTTAAAGCATTAATAAAGAAAACTAAAAGAAAGACACCCAGTGCTAAAAATTTCAATGTTGCCCCTCTAGCTGACTTAATGTTACATTATACATTTGCTAAATTAGCTTGCAGTAATTTAAGCAATTGCTTCAGGTTAATGATACAAAACAGTCATGCTTCTTCTTTTAAACTGACAAAAGTAAAACAATACTGGCTTAGATTAGTGAATTGCTTTCTCAAGTCAGAAGACATTTTCCAAGTACTTTCTCAGAGATTTTTGCAGAGATTTTTTGTTACAGTTACAGTAAAACGGAATGTACTATTTAAGAAAGTATGGTCTCAGGCAACATGTATTCAAACACTGTAACGACAGCAGTTGTAGTTTTATCTCTGACAACTGCAGTCTTGGCCAGTATTAGTTGGAGATCTGGACAGTAGGCAGTGTTTGATGTGAAGCATAGACGAATCCCATGTGGATATAAGAGCCAGGCTTATCGAGCGCTGCGTCTTTTGTCAGTGTTTGTGAGCATGTCTGGATATGCTTGTTTGTGCTCTTCGGCGTAAAGCTTTGGTTTTATAGGAAGATTTATGGAGTTGATTCATGTTCCTGCTGTTTGTGTGTTTGTGGAATAGGTGTATCTGTGCTGCTGGGGGCTTGAGTAAAAGCTCAGACTTTTATAGGGTTATCAGTTTACTTATGTTGAGTTGCGCACTGGTGTGGGTTTGCGAGAATCAAGGCCACCACTTTACGATCTCATATGATTTACAGGACCACTCGTGCTCAAGGAAAATGAAGACCAGTGGAACAGGAATGTGGAACATCGACATGCGACCTTGAGTAGCATCTTCATAGCACCGCAGCTCTCAGAAAATGCACAGAAAAGCTTGTGGAGGGATGTCAGGGCCATTAGGTATAGGAGAGGTATTCAAATGAGTTCATTAAAAGATTTCATCTTTGGAATCCCATGGCTGAAGGTAATTTCTTCAATTAGCAGCTTCCAAGACAGGATCCTTTTGCAAGTAGTCACTTTTGCAAGGTTGTCAATCCATCTGTTCACTGAGAAAAAGGTAAACTGTCAAAATGGAGCTTAAGCGCTTTGAAATGCTCTCTGGGATTCACAAACTACCAGATGTTTTTGTGTGCCTGGGCATGTATGTACAGGACTAGGACATAAATACAAGCATCTGTGATACAGAAATGATTCATCTGTTTTAAGTCTTTGTTACAGAATGCATTTTATTTTTAAGCTACTACTTTTGGAAATTTTACCTCAAAATTAGAACACTTTTTTAAATGGATGCTCAAGTTCAAACCTCAAGGACTATTTTGATATAGTTCCAGGGTTGAGACACACGCATCTGACTGTCATCTCACGCTCTCATGCCTTACCTCCGATTTCTCACACTGAAAATGAGGATTTACGCATGGCGGAACAGGCAGAGAGGTGTTCTCTCCTGTGCACACTCCTCTACGGTGGGTGGTGCACCTAATGATGGTAATGGAGGTTTTTTGGAAAAGTTGGCAACCCTATAGTTCCTCAAACACATCCACCAAACGTGGCCATTAACAGAATACCATCTTTTTTTTTTTTTTATTCGAGAATGCTATGTAGCAACCATACGCATTAGACAGACTCTTAAGGACCCATATAGATGCTTAGAAGGATCTTTTTGGGTAGACGCCGAAGTTCCCACTAAAACGTGAGTAGACTGATATATTAGCGGCCGTTATTTATCTCATTCTTACTAAGCTTTTTTGAGCAATGAATGAACCGGTAGTAGACATGAGAGATTTTGTGACATAAAACTTTGCATTTTTGACAAGCTATGCATCGAAATATGCTTACATAGAGTAGCATAAAAAGGGTTGAAGCCCAGTGAAGATCTGACTATACGTAAACACAAAAGACAATTATATGCATTAGTTCTATTAAAAACCTTTTAAATGCTTTCTATGTGTACCATGAAAATGATACATTTTTATGCATTTAGAAACATTTTGTAATGTCTGCAGAATTTTTTTTGAATATGTAATTCCAAACAGCCCTAACACTTGAGCATTTAGGGATTTTTTTTTTTTTTTGGAAAATCAATACTATCTAGTTCACAGGCAAAATGACACAGAATGCATTGTTTTAGTATCTACTACAGCAGTTTGGAATGGCACCTTTCAACTTAAAAGCACGGACAAACACTGTGTACACACCAGGACTGGACTGTTACAGAGAAGACTATCAGGTAGAAAATACCGTTATAACATTTTGTAGAAACACCAAGACCCCCACCTACATGATCAAATGTGTAGCCATGATCCCCAGTCCATAGGGATGGAGGTGGTCTTCATTGAGTGCAGTCAATACCATGGTTTGTTTTCTTTAAGACTCTTATCTCCAAAGAAACAGTCGACACAATACAAGAAGTGGGAGCCCTGGTTGGGAGGAGACTACCTCTGACCCTCCAGGTGAAGCATGCAGGCTGATGGAGGAGGCGGACAGGGGAAGACAAGCAGAGGGAGTGTGAAGTCTGTACTTTGATCTCTCTGATCTGCAATCTGATTTATTCTACAAAACTATCAACTACAAACTAATGATGCAGAAAAAGGAGCCAGACACTGTTTCTGTATCCTCTACGTTTGTAGATAACTCATTATTATTGTACTCAGTGTAAGGTATTAGTCTGCATTTTGGGGATAAGGAGGCAGTAGTGAATGACTAGATTCACTCTTGGGAACTAGGGGTGGTTTTGTCAAGCTGAGGATGGTCTGTGGAGGATTTACCCCAAGCTTCCTTTTTGGGAGTCCTCCAAAGCAGTTGTCAAGGCTGACATATATTGACTACTGCTGCAAATGTGAAGGGGATCATGACTATAAATTGTGAACAAAGTCAAGTTCGCGAGGGGGATGGAGTTTGTCTTGAGGGGGGTTGGGAGAGTGAAGGAATCCAGTCATTTTCTCATGGAACAGAAGGGCCACTTCGGCTCTCCTCCTGGTTCTGTCTGGCAGAATAAGACTGTTTCAGTCAAAACAAAATATCTAGGGTTTCTGATTTATTGACTGGAGATCCCTTGAATCACAAACATCGCCTAAAAGTTTTTGAAAAGTACCAAAACTACCTTATAAATGTGGCCTTTGGGTAAAATCTAACTGATTGCTTGTATAAAATGGTGAGAACATGCAATATGATTAAATACACCACTAGACAATAAATTAGATTACTCTATTAAGCACACAATGCCTTTTAATAACTTGACCATAGAATTCAACAGATTCTTTCACTTTTTTGTGCTTTACTGCTGCCCCCCCCCCTCCCCCCACTCCTTTCTACTACTCTCATTTCCCCCTCCTTCCACACTGAGATGCTTGTATTCAGTTTATATCGGTACAAGCGGGATATTGTGAGCCATCACCACATAGCAAGGATATAAATGCAAGCAGACTAAATAATCCTCAAAAGTGTCACATTTATGACTGTCTGACATCAGGATGGAGCTGAGCAACACGCCTCTCAGTGCTGCTCTGTTTTCGGTCTGCTGTTCAGCTAGTTCGGCCACTCAGAGGTCACTATGGCATAGAGTCAAAGGTCAAATGGCACATACTTGCTCTGATGGTGACATTGATTGGCTGATGCATAGAAGATATGGCCTTTGAATGCCTTTTTGGACTCTATTGGAGCCCCAGTAGAATGATAATAGGGTGGATTTTTATTATTTGCCTCTGCATATTTAATTATGCAGTTGATATTTATAATAAGTGTACATAAATGACACACTCATCCTATATACTGATACACACACACACACACACAAATGAACTGGGGGACTGGGGTTCAACTGCTGCTTGTCTTGTTACATTCACAATACCAATAAGAGACCCTTTTTGCGATCTCATAACATCATCACAACAGTTTTGAGAGCTATTGGACCGGTATTTCTCTAGATTCACTCTTAAACATTGTTTCTGTGTTGAGAAAAGAACGTTTTTGATGCATCGTTGTGATTTTCGGTTGCGTATTCACATGTATTACTAGATTCACCTTTGAACACTGTTTTGGTCTCAAGGATATAAATTCTTTTCATCTTTAATCATTAAGATTCTGAATCTTTGGCACATTAGCACAATGTTTTCTGCTATGAACAAAAAACATTTGGCAACGGCAAGTATGCTCTGTCACAACAGCCGACGATGTTTGGATTGAGCTTCAGAGAAACCTCGCGAATTTCTGTTATGCAACATCGAGAGCAAACAACCATTAAAAACGGAGTGTATCATAATCTTGCTCCTGTCGTGCTTCCTGGGCTTGCCGTGGGCAATGCTCGCAAACCCTGTGCTGAATCAGTGTTGTATCTTCTTCAGTGAGGGGGCGAGGCTCTTTCTGACATACCCCTCTTTCTGCGCAGCCAGCCGAGGCCCGTTTTGTTGTAAAAACGATGATTAAGTGTCAGAAAATTTCTTTTTTTTTTCCTGTGGTAAACCGCAACTCATGTAGCAGCTCTGGCCTGGAAAAACACAATAGCGCAAAGTCTTGTTCAGACCTGGGACCAAAGTACTGCTCTTACGACTGATGAAAGCTAGTTTGAACAAGATGAAATAAGTTAGTAGCTCTGGAGTTAAATGAGCATGTTAGCGAACGCTTCATTATGAGTGCAGTGTGAGGAATGATAGGCTCAATACTGAAAAAGGCTTTGAACCGCTGTTCATTATTCATAGCTGAAGACCATCCCTGAAAGTAGCACTCAATGTTCAAGGCTTTCCGACAAAAATAAAGAGGCTTTTTCCGCGATTCAAAGACCATTTTCTCCTCCCTGGATATTAAACGCAAACCATGTTTCATTCACCTTCTTTTATTTTTCTTTCATTTCAAGGTACAGGTGCAGGCCGTAACCTAACATGGGGTACTAAACGGTTTTGTGCTTTTTGTGCTCGAAAACATCCACTTCAGCCAGGAAGGTCTTGTTTATTAGCTGATGAGATGAATCAGGTGTGTAGGAGCAGGCAAACCACTTAGCTGTTGATGTATTTTTGTGGGTAACACCTCTCTTCCATACTGGAGTTCAGTTCCCTGCCTTATCGTGCCCATTAAACCAAGAATAATCCTATGGCATCTTTTTTGTAATATTGTAGCAACATCGCCTATGAGTTTTGAGAGTTATTTGACAAGCATTTCTCTAGAACCAGCCCTTTAACATTGAATTTGTGTTGACAATAGTTACACATGAACACATTACAGCACACACTGTGAAAAGCGATGCAGCACGGTACAGTACCTTGCTCAAGAGTACCTTAGTGGTACCACTGGCAGTCCTGGGATTCAAACCCATGACCTTCTGATCACTGTGGCAATCCCCTAACCACCAGGACACCAGCTGCCCATTATTTTTTCTCTTGTGATTACCACTTATCATTGTGTTTTTCAGTTGCTGATTCACACGTATTAGTTACAGAATTCACATCTAAAGTCCAGCTCAAACAATATTGTTAGTAATCAAAGTGAAAAAATCTCCATGCCATATTATATAGGTTATTTTCAGCAAATAAACAGTAACTGTGTATTAAACGTGCATAGGGTTATTGTCTATGAAGGATTTATATTCTTTAAAACTTATTTCACAAGCCATACAATATATATTACCTGACCAGGGTGCCTATCTAATAGTAAAAAGTGGCCAGGATGAAGCACAGTCTCCAGGCAACCAGATAAGTTTTAATACACTGTTACCACTAAGTCCCCCATAGTAGCCCATGACAGACAGCCATATCCCCCTATATACTTTCAAAACAGCTCAGCCTGTTTCAACCGACCCCATTTGAGGGCCCCCAAGGGGTATATTGTAATTTCCCTCTCACCCCACTTCGACCTGAATTGCTCAGTAAGGGACATTAGGTGCTTGGCACAAAGTTTACATTTCCTTTTGTAGTAGAGCTGTGAAGTGCGCTCGGTTTAAAAAAAGACTCTTTTTTTCCTCCAATATTTTAAAAATATTTAGCAAAATGTGTCATTCTGTGCCCTGCCACCCCTATCGACTGATGAAATGAAAGAGTGTCTGACACAGTGCCACACATTTAAAAGACAAAAGAAATCGTTCTAATTTCAAGACTTTAAGACTTGTCCCTTGTGGATCATTTTTCCGAAGTCTGTCTTCCAAAGTCTCCTTCATGGATGAACTCTACTTCAGCTGCAGGGCTTTGGTCTAGACACGCGAGAATTCTTCATAATGAGATTCAGGCTGAGCCATTTGATGGGGAAGACATGACTAAAAATGTGTCTGTAAATCCATCAAACCATGGCCACTGCTTACAGAACAGGCCACTCTCACAAACATGAAACAGTATGACGGTGTCATCATTAACCACAGGGGAGTTGCATCATGCTCACTCTTTATATAATGGCGCTCTGGGATTTGTGCTGCACGTCTGTCTTCGAGCCCACATGAGGGAATTCAGCTATAGATAGGTTATTAGAACTGAGAAATGATGCAAAGGAACAAAATATCTTCACTGTGAGTTTCAGGTTATAGCCTGAAATGCCCTTAAATTCTCGTTCACCTTTAACCTCTCAGTTATTTCAATTTTTTCTGCCTTTTACAAGTTTTACAAGTTACATCATAATACAGTCTAATGACATAGCAAGGGTGGGCAGTATGATGACATACAATCTCCATTGTGATCAACTATGCCATTCTGAGTATATCACGGGTATCGTTTGCATTCACAAAAGAAATTACTGCACGCATAATAAAAAATGACATAGGTCCTATGGACAACAGTAGGGTCATTCCGTGAAATCAGTACATTTTGCGTCCCAGAGAAATAATCTGTCATAAAATCACTATAATACCAGATACATGCATAATTTGAAAACATA
>JBBPDB010000028.1:9499502-9511294 GCA_037974465.1 Brachypetersius altus | reverse complement strand
CCTAGTGGTCTTGGGAATCGAACCCGGACTTTCTGGTCGCAGGGCGAATGCCCTAACCACTAGGCTACCAGCTGCCCTGGAGGAATGTCTTGATATTTGCTTGCTGTAAAAATTTGTAACACTCTGTTGCAGCTAGATGGAAGGTTATGGTAGAAATACAGCATTAATAAGAAACAGATCACAGCAGATCACTTCAGATAAAATGGTGATATCACTGTGCTCATGCAGACAGATGTAGCGTAATCTCTGAGTCATCCTGCTTCCTGAATCTGAGCCCCCTGAAGGAGTGCAGTGGACACCAGACAGATGTTCTTATGTGTGCTGGGGTTTCTTAATGATGACACCCGTATTACTTCATGGAGAATACGTGTGCATTGTGCAAGTTACTGGATACTCATTTATATACCGGACTCCCCCAAGTGACCCTAAAATATCTACTTTTTGATATCAGTGGAAATCAATGTCTGGGAAATATGTTATACAAGATCCTCTGAAGTCATCAAATGACACCACTTCTGATTAAATGCATGTGGCCACCATAGAGAAAATAATGGGCTATTGAACGTGTTTTGAATTTAATATTTAATAGGGGTGGGTGATCTAGTGATATGAGGTCATTATTACAAAATATAGTCACAGTAAGTTTTTTAGAGACTGTTGTGGGGATTTATATGTACATTGATCAACAGCATGTTTAATTAAAAACAGATTTAACAGGGTCTGTGCCATACTGAATTTCTTAGTGGATAAAGCAAAGTGATGCAAAAAGTTGACCAAAACAGCATCGTACTTGTTTTTATATGTGACCTGATCTGGCAAAATTAGTCACAGTGACCCAAAATTCAACATTGAGGTTTTGGTACCATTGAAAAGATACGTTTTAATAAATTATATCTTGGTCAAAGCTGTATCTTAAACAGTTGTCAAATAACAGTCGTTTGAATTATAGTAGCACAGCACCATTTTCCAACTGAAAAAACGAGAAAATCGTCTTTGTTGATATATTTAACAATCCATAGGCATTTAGATACTTAAAAAAATATATTAAATCAGACCGAAGCTTCAATTATTTCCAAAATTTTATTAAATACTTATCAAATAATTCATATTTTTGTAAGATTTTGAGAGCTGCAACTCAACTTAAATAGCCATTTAAGTACATTTTCACAATTATTTCTATGATGAAACTTTGGGAGATTAATTTTGAAGATCTTTTCTTTCATATATGATCAAAAAAGAAAAATCGATATTTTTGATGTTTTTCAACTTAATCGGCCCGTATCTAAATGAACAGAACGCCGACTTCCGACTCATTACGGCAGATCGGGTCACATTTAATTTATTAAATGTATTTAATTTACCCTCTATTATAAGGTTTATTATAAGCCCTACACTACTATCGATTATGATAAACGACTGTGCGCTACAGGTGTGACAATGTGAAAAAACTGGAGTATTGCTTTAATGGCTAGTGAAACTCACTTAAAAAATGATTATAAAAGATCCTGCAGTTATTCCCCTCGCAGAGTATTAAAGACAAAAACAAGTCTCAGCTATAGGCCTCCTGATCCCAGACATGAGTGATTAGAAGCTGACTGCAAGGCAATTAACCTGCAGGCTGGTTTGGGGGGATGGCTGTGTGAAATAAAAGCATGGCTAGATCAGATCTAATCAGACTCTGGTGGCTGTGCACTCTTTCTTTTGTTTATAGCTGAGGAAGCAACACATCCAAGGGGAAACACACCCAGACGATGGCGAGATAAGACTGATACAGGCTCCCAATCTGTCTAAGAAGAGCTGACACTAATAGCCAATGGGACATAGTGCCATGGTAGGGGACGACCCCATCTCGCCGTAGCAGTCCACTAATAGTTTTTTGTTCTGTTTAAATGTTTAAAGATTATCATCTATTACAGAAAACACAATTCTGCACATTTTAGTGCACAATTACCATTTACTTGTAAACATAAAATACAAAATGTGGCCTGTACAAAAGCACTCTTTGTATTTATGTATGTTATACTTTACAATTTAATAGAAACTGTGCACCAGGATTTGCAGAAAAACTTCACATTTACAGTTATTCCCTGTAACAAAACATTTCATTTATGCCATTTTTCTGCCTCCTCTTCCATTTCAAGGTGCAAGCAAACAAACTGCATACAAGTTTAATGAATACCCGAATATCTCATGTTTAGCTGAAACTGTCCTCATTTCATTTCATTATAAGCTGTCCCTGGTGGAGTGTTTTCAAAAGCCTGTCTTTCAAAGCCCTGCTTCATGTGTAGACCAGATCTACTGGGACTCCAGCGACTGTGTGGTCTTATAATTATTACAGCGTAATTATTGTCACTTAAAATATGCTAATAATCCCAAGTACTATTTACACCATTAAAGGCAACATTCTCTACAAGCCAAAAGTTCAGACACACCTCTTTATAGAAGGTCACATTTACTATGTTCTAAATATTTGAATAATAGTGAAGGAATTCACATTATTAAAATAATACGTAATAAAGCAGAGACCAAAAATGTGGCAAAGAAATCAAAATGCTGCATGTTTTACCGCACAATTATTGTTTATTTAACATTTTGACAAATAGTTTTAAAAGTAACCTCAAAAAACTTGAAATAAGACAAAAACAAATCCTGTCATATAAGTTAATGTTTTAAGTAATTCTGGACGGTCTAAAATGATGGTGAAAATGCACATTTGGTTAATTGTGTCCAATCATTTGACTGGTATGTCTGTGTTCCTCACCTAAAGCTCTGGACTGTGAGGTGATATGTCTGAGCTGCTCTCTTCAAAGCACCCATCAGTCTTGGGGCTAAAATGTTTGCCCTGGGTGTAATGCTAGAGGGTTAGCATTTGTCTCAGGTTCAATCACATCTATCAGACGCCTGATCATTCATTACTCACTAAAACAGAGGGTCCAGAGGGACAAAACAAACAAACCTACTTAACCACAGCCCTGCACACACACACACACACACACACACACACACACACACACACACATCTCCGCACTAACACGCTAAAAAGTCTAACCTGGGTCAGCGGGGTTAAACAAGCAGAAAGGACCGTCTGAACCTGAGCTGGCCTTTCTTAGCTCGCCTTTATTTAATCAGCCATCTTTCCAGGAGGGAGCTATTTGAACTGGTTTAACCTTGTGGAGGATGATCATAATAACATTCTGCTCCACTCCCAAAGAATAAAGTAGAGAAGCCATCACCCTGACCACTACCTTCCTTCCTTCTGACAGTCTAATTACTGCACATTCTGCAGTGCTTGTCCAAACAGAAGCCAGGCACATATAATTATTCATATATGTGACCAAACCTTCCAAAATTAGCATGAAAAAAGGAGCAAGTGAGAATATCATTCAGAGCCTGCAATGCTAAACTGCTTTTTTATGACATCCTCAATTGAATCCGTACGTGTGCATCCAAAAAATGCAGTAAACAGCATTGCCAGTTTAGTTCTGTGCCGCTGGGGTTGAAATTTGGGTTCACTGTAAGAGCACAGTAGAGGAAAATGAAAGAGGCCCAGAGATCTGTAATTAGGCACAAACGCTCAGTTCAGAAGTCCCCGCTGGCCGCACCTCGAGGATTACAGGCAGCCAAGGAGTTCATCATAGAGCTCGCTCCTTGGGTGGTGAGAAAGGGTGAAACAATTCAGATATTTTCTATTTGATTTCCCTTTTCAGCTCATAATTCCTTTAGATTTTTGTTCTTCTTTTTGGGAATCAGCTTACAATAAGAGTTGATAAATGGTTTCAAATTCGTTTATTAATGGTTATGAATTAGGTTACAAACACCACATTTTTATTAATATGTAGTTATAACATGTCGATAAAAAGAGCAATAGGTCACCAAATAGTCAGGGTTACTGATCATATTTCATCATTACTTCCAGATTCATATTCATCACATATAACAGCTCTTTATATCCATGCATTATAATCCATTAATGATGTTTAAGATTTCCTATTGCTAACCATTAGTAAGCCAGTTTTACATCATTCATAAACACCTCTTTATGTTCATAACAAAATACTGAAATGCAATGTATGCTTGCCAGGAGAATTTGGTCATATATGTATTATTCATCTATTAAGTTGCATTTTATAGACAGTAATAAACATTTTAGTCCATAATCCAACATAAAAAATTGGAACTCAAACTTGCTTTATTGGACTCAAACAGCAAACAAAACATTCATTAATTTTACTGGGTTTTTTTCTGGTTTAGAATATCTAAAGATATCACTGAAGGTTTTTGGTGTGGAAGGTGATGCTGAATAGGGAATATTTGATAGATTTAGATCCAACCATGTTTACTCTTTCTGCAATGGCGTAAATTGTTTGGCTTAAATTTTTATTGTGCATGCAGCACAAAACAGTAACAGCTCATTGCATATGAAGCCTAGTGCTAGGCGGGCTAACGACAATATTTCTATTATGCCTAGGTTTATGCTGGGATCTTGGTTTTCTCACTCTTAGGTAGAGAACTCACTTCGCCTGGGCGGGAAAGTCTTTTGGAAGACCCCGTTTTAATCATTTATTCATGATGAACGAGTGCCTTTCCCGAGTGCCAGAAACGTACTTGCACTGAAAGCATAAACAGAACTAGCAAGGATTTTTACAGACCAATCAAGAGGCTCGGAAATGTGCAAATAAGCGATAGCAGCAGGGGACCCTGGTCACAGATTGAAAAACAGTGCTCTTGACCAATTTGTGAAAATGAAAATTGAGACATGATATAATCAGCTATTACTTTTGCTGCTAAATTCACACACACACACATACACACACACACACACAAACACTCCCAAACACACACACACACACATACATTCAAATGCAAACAACAGTCTAACATTTGATGTGCAACATAAAATCCAAATCTAATCTTTTAAAGGTCAAAATCTGACAATTTTATAGATCAGCTTTGCATTTACTGATGAGACCAAACGAATCATATCAGTAAATGCAAACCATCAGCAGATGAGGCACAGCAGATCACCTGAGATAGAGGTACAGAGAAACAGACAGAATGAGTGTTGACAGGGAAGAAAACCCTGAGAGAGTTTCATGCGAACCTGCTCTGTAACCCTGTGATGACAGCTAAGGTGCTTCAAAATATAAAATTAGCTTGAGAGCAAATGCTTTTCTCAAGTTTTAGACTAATCTGTGAAAATGTCAAAAGAGTTCTCCTTGCTCAGTCAAACAGAAAGCCCTGTAGTGTCTGATGCTGACTTCCAGCCTGTTCTGGCCCATGTTCAACTACAGGCTTAAGCCAGCTTCGAAGAAGTCCTAAAGTTAAAGCATGCCAGAACATCAGCTTCACAATGATAACTCACTTTAGCTGAGTGTAGAGGACGCCTTTGTGCTCCATCCAGCTTGACTAACTTGAGAGCTGAACCGGGAGGGGAAAAGGTCACGGAGTAGAAAAGAGTTTCGAGCGTGTTAGATGGGTTATTTAGAGGTCCTGAAAAAGCCTCTTCTCCACGCTTCAGAAGTAGCTCATATGCATGCATATCCAAGCAGGGAGCAGTGTGTTACTGGGTCACCGTTTGCACTCCAACATGTGCTTCTGATAGGAAGAAAAACTCCCAGATCAGGACATTCCTGACGCATCATTTGCTCTCCGTCTCATCTCTTAGGAAACGTTCACATTACATTAAGTCTTACAGCTCAATTCAGATTTTTTTTACTTGGTCTTGATCTCTCTCCCCTGATGTTCACACTTGCATTTGTAAATGGCCCATATCTGTCAACATTATGCCCTGAGAGCACCCACATGCACATACTTCATCATCAAGCTAGCCAGGGCCCACAAGCATACACAGTGGTGACGTAAAAAACAACTCATCTTTTTTCTTCTCGTCCTTTTCATTACTGTCACATGACCATGATCCGATATGTCCAGTCTAGAACTGCATATGAATTTGTGGCATGAATGAAATCTATGCTTAAATTAGGAAACATAGCTTTAATTGTTAGAGTGTTATGTAAATAGAGGCTTGGGTATAGACTGTAGCTTGCGTCAGTCCTTATGAGCCCCCAGATGGTCTCCAACCCAACTCCCAATAGAAAACCATATTAAAAAAAGGAATAGAAAACAAAATGAAGATCTTTTGGGGGGTCCGTGAAGACTGGTTTGAGAATTTGGTCATATCTGAATGTAGTTACTATTTTACACTGATATAATTCTGGGAGCTCTGTAGAAGTGTGTGTTTCAGGGGCCCATTCGCTGGAGGTAGGGTAAGTTGCCAAGGGTCAATGGTCAAAAGTGTCTCCGGGTTGTGCATTTGCAGCCTGGGCCAGGTTACTTCACCAAAATGGTCAAAGTGAGCAACCAGCCGCACCCTAATGTGTATTAGCACCACAAAGAGGCTAGGGAAGGGCTGGGGCGGGGGCTGGGCTTTGATTTCGGGGAGATTTATGGCCATGATGAAATCGGCCTGAATATCCCCCAGCTTCCCCATTTTCTCCATCATTTACTTCCATCTAAAGGCCCTGCCTTTGTTCCTTGGAAAAGGACGCCTGGGATGAAAAAGACAGCCCTTCTAAAGGGAGAAAGGAGAGGGGAGGGTCCCCTGGCCAGCTGGAGATTCTTGTTTCTTCATCAGCTGAGGCATGGGACAAGGTGAGCAGGAACACGGGAGCCACGCTCCGAACCTGAAACATCTCCGGATAAACGCTAAATGTTTATGTAGATGAATGGAACCATAAAGATAACATGGTGGACGTCCCGCAAAGTACAAGTGGAGAGCTGAGTACACAAACACAGGACAATATCCTCTTCACCCACGCACCATCCCATCCCTAGACGAGGGGCTCTATGTCCTGTAGTAAATACTGCCTGTCCCCTGGTGACCCCGGCAGTGATAAATAACCCTTAAGGTTAACCACGTTTGAAATGGAGCTGTGAGGCCATTATGGGCCCCCTGAGTTTCCTTGACATTTCCAATATGTTAGCAGCACAGGCTCAGAGTAGGAGCAGTAATTGTACACATTTTTAGTTAGTGAGTGTTAAAGTGTGGGGAGGAAGTTACAGCTCTTTTAGCTGAGGTAAGTAAAAGCATAATTCTCAGTTTAGCTCTTGATAGACTTGTCACGCCTGTGTGATGGAAGTGTTAATGGCGACAAATGCACAATATGCTAAGTTTCGTCCCGAACACCTGCCGCAGCCTGTTTAATTTGTAACTAGGAGTGAAAGTCTCTCAATCTTCACTCAGTATCATCTAATGACTGAACACTTCATATTTTAACATTAAATTTAAGTTAATTTAAGCTCATTTAATACTTTATTGCCGAATCTATCTTTAATCTACTCTTCCCCTTTAATAACATCGCAGTGTGATGTTGCATTGATTTTGATATGTAAGAAAACATGATCTAAAATATGAAAATTGGGTAAATGAATATTCATTTCGTCACGAATGACCTTTTTAAACAAACAAACATATGAGCATGACAACTTCATGTCTCCGTTAACCGCCACTCTCATATAACATGAATAATTAACCCTTAGCAAAGAAATTTGGTTGTGAATGTGCACGCTTGCTCAGAAACTATCACTGTGACAGGATTGTGTAGCATCTATGTACACCTCACCAATACAGGAGAAAGAGCAGATGCATGTGAAAAAAAATGTGTCCAAGCAGTTGGACCTACCGAAACTAAAAACTGGTGTATAGTGTCACTTTTTAGCCTCAGTGCTGGTAACTGAACACCACAGAGATTCTACTCACAAAGACACAAAAGTATACTATATGTCCAAAACTGTAAACACTCCTTTCATTCAGTTCAGGTGCAATTATTTTAAAGAACAGTTGCATTTTAGATTCACGGATTGTACAATCTTCCTATGAAAGCATTGCCAATGTAGTGGGACACTCTGGAGAAGCCTCACATAAACCCAAGGTTCACCATGCCCAGTTGAAAGCATCAGCTTGAAAGGGCATTGGACTCTGAAGCTGTGAGACCAGTGGAGCTTCATTAAACCTTTGGAGTGACTTATTATCAAGAACTAATAAACCAACAAAAGTGCCTGACATCACTAACGCTCTTGTGGCTGAAAGTAACATCTAGTGTAAAGTCTTCCCAAGTCTTCCCAAATCATTGAGTGTGTGTGTGTGTGTGTGTGTGTGTGTGTGTGTTTGTTCCTCATAAACACAACATGAACAAAAGTATTGGGACACACCTGTTTTTCAGGGTTTGGGTTGGGCCCCTTACTTCCAGTGAAGGATAATCTTAATGCTTCACCAAACTGAGACATTTTGGACGCCGTATTTCCAACCTTGTGGACACAGTTTGGGGAAGAATCTTTGCTATTCCAGCATGATTGTGTCCCGGTGCACAAAGCAAGGTCCATAAAGACATGGCTGGATGAGTTTGGTGTGGAAGAACTTGACTGGCCCTCACAGAGCCCTGACCTCAACCCCATCCAACACCTTTGGGATGAACTGGAACGTGAGCCAGGCCTTCTCATCCAACATCAATGTCTGACCTCGTAAATGCTCTACAGAATGAATGGGCACACTTTCCGTCAGAAACACTCCAAAATCTTTTGCAAAGCCAAGAAGAATGGGAGCTCTTACAGCTGCAATGGAGGAACACTGAAAGTTTTTAATGAAAAACTGATTTACCTCCTGCATTTCTGATCATATGGAAATCTTCACAAGCCAGAATATCACATTAAACTTCAGTCATACTTCAATAATTTTGTACATTTACATTTACGGCATTTAGCAGGCGCTTTTATCCATTCCCTACCTACAGGGCACAGTCTCCCTGGAGCAACTTGGGGTTAAGGGTCTTGCTCAGGGACCCAGTGGTGGTTTGCTGAAGGCAGGATTCAAACCCATGACCTCTTGGTCTGGAGGCAAGTATCCTACCCACTGATCTACCTCCATCACCCCTTCATCCCTCCCTCTGTACAGTCACCATTTTGCCCATACAATATTTTGTAATGACAGTGGCAGTAAATAATATATCATTGGTGTGTATTATGTGTTGTGAAAAAAAGACTGATTACATTATTTGGTTGATGATCTAAATCTGTCTGAGGCGCCGAGGCCACGATATCTGTTTCAAATATCACAGTAAAAGCCAGAGCCCAGATACACTTGAAGAGAAAAAGATGGTGAACATATTGACGGTAATGTAATGTAGAAGGCCGATTATACTGCCTCCAGCATTTGAGGTGGCAGTAATAAAACGTGATTGAAGAATTTGAGTAAAACGAAGAAGCTGAATGATTGGCCCTGACAGCTCAGCCTCACACACTGCAGCTCCGTGATATCTATTTCAAGAGTCCCGCAGGAAAGTTTGGACTCCAAAAAGCTAAAGCTGGACCTGATATGCTAAAACAATCATCGGTGACTGAGCGAGAGAGGGAGAGAGAGCACTCTGTGATGTTTGTGAACTGACTGTGTGCATTTTTGTACAGTATGAGCACAAGCACATGTGTTCTTTTTTGCAACTATACTGACTATTAGTCTCGCCTGTATGCAGCTCTATGGCCGGAGGCTTCACTGCTGTACAGCAGTCCTTAGGCAGAAAGAGCAGAAGCCACAGAACTTTATTCATTTTATTCCATAGGTCTAACAAGAACATGATTAGATCTGCTGCTCACTGGAGTCTATCTGCATGAAAACATTGTCCCATCATAAAACTCAGTAAAGCATCACTTCAGCACACTAAGAGAACACAAATCATGGATCAGATACCCTGTTCCACTGCATTCAGTGTTTATTAAAACAGTAAGTGGTGGATTAATGCCTTGATTGTTTTGTATTGCTCCACCATGTAATGAACAGCAGTGTGTGGCTCTAGAAACTGAACCTCTGTTGTATATTTAGGATATAAGCTTCTCTTTTTGTGTGATTCTATTGCAAATAACAGCAAAATGCCAGATGGATCAAAAAGTTCAGAGAATTGTGGCTGGGGACCTTAGTCCCACATGGAGACAACTGGTCAAAAGCTGGTTTAAGCAAGTTATTTAAAGCATCACCTCACTGCATCCTAGTTTTTCTGCTTCATGATTTTCTGATTTATGTCTTGTTGCTAAATCACAGCTACAAGTTGCTACAAATCATTTGAATGAAAGAAATATATATGAAATATTTATAATAGTCTTTTGCTTTGCTGCCTATAGTATGAGCTTATTATAGTATGTTACTCATTATTATGAGACACAACTTTCAGTGTGTGATACAGCCGAATAGATTTTATGTGATTAATCAGAGAGTTCCTTCATTATCTGAAGCTAATCGAGGTGATCACCAGAATGAGTGGAAAGGTTTTGCCTTGTCTAAATGTGTTTTCTAAATGCCAATAAGCCCTGACATAAGCAAGTCGGACGACCACCCAGACAGGAGGGCAGTCGGGTAAAACAATGGCATCTCATAACCTCCCCAGTGTGTCACTAGCCTCTTTGTGGAACATGCGGGGAGTAGTGAAATAAAAAATAACAAACTGGGTAATAAATAACAGTTAGAACATGATGTGAAAAGCCCTCTGCACACTCATGTCCTTGCAGCACTGAGAGGTATGTGGCTCAATGATAATTTAATTGTAGGTAATTCCCTGCATAAATGATAATAGACTTATACACCAACCTGTGTATTTTTACAGTAATACAACAGTGCCGGCTCTGTGGTTGATTCATACCGGTGCCCACAGCTCCTGAGGAACAGCCTCTAAATTATGCAAAGGGGAAAGGGCTGCCAGACAGAAAATTAAGGAGGAAAAAACTTTTCAACTTGAAATATTCGGTGGACATGACTGCTGGGCCCCAGACGTCCCTTTACGGCTCTTAACCCCCTGCTCTCAGAATGAGTTTCCGCCCAGTTTTTTTCCTACATCAGGGAACTGTCTGCGCCCCGTTCTCCCTCAGCCCTGCAGTCCAACCCGATAGTTTAATTATCGCTCAGAAACATCAGCAGGTCCGTTTTAAGCCTCCGATTTACAGCAGCTCTCAGGCTGACGTATTGAGGCGCTGTTGAGTCACGGTCAGTGTTGTGCAGGCCCAGGCCAGCAACAGGCAATGAGCTCTAAAGACAGGTTGCCATTTGTGAAAGTCATCATCCTTCTTTACGCCTGTGACCTTCACCATGTCCACATGCTGTAAATATTTCAGAGGCCTTTGCAAAGAAGCAAAGAGCAGAACATGGCCCTGAGAGGACACATTCGCCCCACTGGCCTGTGCACCTCTCAGCAACTTCAGCAAAACTCACTATCAGCAGAGAGGGCAATATTTATAGATACAGTTAGACCTCCAGACATTTGTATGACATCAGGGGAGCCGACACAGCTAGTTCTTATGTCGTGCTGTAGTGGTGTGATTTTCACACCTTGGCTTTGTAACGGTTTAGGGAGATTTGAATGGCGGTAATGGACTCCTATACTGAGGCAGGTCAAGTGCATTTTATAAATTATGTTCTTATGTATTCCACTCTTAAAATGTGATACTGTGAGTATTAAATTGCCTGCATTACTAAACTACAGTGCTCTGGTGAATCCATCAGTAGAGTTCTCTTCACCCCCACCTTCCTCTCCTCCATACAGTTAAACACTGTTACAGCAGCACAAGGGAAGCTCTCTGCATCTCACATCCCCTCTCTCTCTCTCTCTTTCTCTTTCTCTCTTTCTCTCTCTCTCTCTCTCTCTCTCTCTCTCTCTCTCTCTCTCTCCCTCTCTCCCTCTTTCTCTCTCTCTCTCTCTCTCTCTCTCTCTCTCTCTCTCCCTCTCTCTCTCACACACACACACAAACACACCCCC
>JBBPDB010000028.1:9475401-9499402 GCA_037974465.1 Brachypetersius altus | reverse complement strand
GTCTCTGTAACTAATGACTGTAAGACTGTCTCTGTAACTAATGACTGTGAGACTGTCTCTGTAACTAATGACTGTAACCAAAACCTGGCTCAAGGGCTGATTTAGGCATAAACAGAAACCAGAAGTGTGAGGCGATGCACCGATGCCCACGGTCCACATGAACTTAAATACAGAACAGAAACCAATCACCAAACACAATCCGTTAAACAGAACACAAGACACCTGGAAACTTGAAACAAGAAACAAAACATGAACAAAATCCCAAAATAAAAGCCCCAAAACTAAATCCAAACAGTGGCCACTGGCCGAGCCGTGACAATGTGCAGATAATGCTCAACCCCAATGTGCTGTTCCTATTATACTGTCACATGATCAACCATGAGAATTTCGACTAATGATTTGGATCATTTAGATCAGATCACTAAGACGATTTGGCTCTTTTGGTTCCCAAACACATAGACATACAGGGCCGACGCTGCATTCCCTGTTCACATGATACGGCAGTGCATGGCCATACTGCGAGCGGCGAACGCATCGTGTAAACTAATACAGGTAGATGTGATGTGGTTTTCTGATGAAAACACAATACGATTCTGTGACAAAAAATACATTTTATTGTTATACGTTTTATTTTATTGTATACACATGAGCTTAAGATACAACATCTCACTCACACACACACTGGTTACTGTGTTATCACTATATTGATCAAAGATACACTGATTGATCAAAGAGACACTGACTGCTTGCCCTGATGTTGACTTTCGGATAACATGCTCCGCTACTTTGACCACTTTGACTGCGTTTTAATGAGAGCAAGGGTTAGCTTTGACCATATGATCCCGGTTCAGCATGTTATTGTCACGGTCGCGTCGCCTGCCCCTCTTTCTCATACACACACCGGCATGACAGTTATCAACTAGCATGAAACCTATTAACACAAACGATAAACTACACAAGAAAAATAATTTGGCTCCCAAATATATTGTGTTTAGGAGCCAATGTTTCCTAATGTTTTTATTTTGTTTGGAGCCCTCTTAAGTCATTCTGGATAAGATTGCCTGCCAAACGCCCCACTGAATGCTTGAAACATGGCAGTGAGAAATTCAGGTCTGAAAAGACAAGAAATATGAGCAAATCTGCAATAAAAGCCATCAATTGTAGACTTCATTCAAATCTAAATGTATTCAGTAATGGCTTGGAAAAGAAGGGCTGTCCAGCCATCAGTGTGTTCGTTCCTTCTGCACCTCTGTGATTGGCTCAGCAGATACGCATCTGCATTTGAATCAAATTTCTTTTTTATGGAGAGAAAAGCTGACGGTTGAAAAACTACGTCAGATTTTAGAGCCTGAAAACAAAATAAGTGAATTTACACTGGGCAAGGAACACACAGACAAAAGCCTTCATCATTGATTTAGTCCCTGGTACACAAAAGAAGAGAGGGGGTTTAATTTCCCTTCATTTAAACTGCCAGCGGTGAAGTCGGAGGAGCTTTGGCTGGAAAGCTTATTGATTTTCCAGGGAAAAATAACACTTTATGGCCTTCCGTGCAGCAAAAGACGGATGAATGAAAAGAGCTTTGATGAAGCGTCATAACCCTTTTCTGTAGAGGAGTGGAATGTATTTAAATTCTGTATTTTTTATGGGGCTGGAAGTTATTACAGACGTGCCGGGCTTACAGAAAGAGTGTTACAGTTATGTGTGCAGGGTTCCTCTATGTAAATCTTGCTAAATCTGTAAGCTGCATTAGATACAACTGTAGTACATTTCCATTTGTCTGCAATGGGATTCAGTACCAAAACATCCACTAGGGGGCACTATGGACAGCAGTCACGCAGTTGTGGACGGTACCTGAAATAAAGCAGTTATAAAAAAACAGCGGCATACAAGCAGGATGAGACAACAGAAAGTAATTTTATATTTTTATCTTTATCTGTTTTATTAACAGAGGCGCCCTAACAGCAACACACACATATATAGGCTAATGATAAATGACACATGCAAATACACAGAAATCCCTATTTTCTTCCTCCTTACCTGTGATGTTTGGTCAGTTTAATGTCTCTCTGTACACAGTGCAATGAGCAAATCGGATGCATTGTGTCTGTGTGTTATAAATGAAAGAGGAGCATGAGCCAAAATGTGTGGTTTATGGGATGAGTGGATGGTAAAAGAGGCCGAAAGCTGCCTTCCCTGCCATAAGGTGGGCGGATCAGACACAATAGTGGGTGGACATTTTACAGGCTATTCTGCTCCATTTACTACCAATATGGTCGCTGATTCTTTCATCTATTTTAAAACCAGGTGTTTTCGCTTTTAAAACACAGAAGCAAATTTACATTGGGGTCTCAAAGGACTTTGCTGAGGTACTTCTTTAAACAACAACAACAGATACAATGAATAGAACGAGACACTAACTACAGGGCACAGTCTCCCTGGAGCAACTTGGGGTTAAGGGTCTTGCCCAGTGGTGGTTTGCTGAAGGCAGGATTCAAACCCATGACCTCTTGGTCTGGAGGCAAGTATCCTACCCACTGAGCCACCTCCAGCCCTGTACATGCAGTACATGCAGTAATTCAGAGAGAGCCTTATTGTAATCCATATTAGCCTTCAATATAAGGAAGCCTATCAACCATGTCTTACAATGAACAAACCACAAATAGCTCATTTGAATATTCTTCTATTATTATTGCCATTATTATTTCAAAATATGAATATAAAAAAACAGCACAATGAAATGGGAAGGCCAATCTACAATAGGCAATCTAGTCTGTCTGTCACTCTAATATTAAGTGTGTGATGCCATCTTGTGGTATATCATGAAGTGGACACTGGAGTTTTACCCCTCCACTTATACCTGCACCCCTCAGGTCACTGAGGACTGGTGTCTTGCACAGTTTAGTGATTTTCCTGCTCATACACACCTGATTCAAGTAATCTGTTTATTAACGGCTTTAATGGGTGAGTTTCAACAAGGAAATCATCAAATCTGATGATCTTTGAGGTTAAAACCCTGACAACAGACATGCAGAAACGCCTTTATACACTGTGATGCGTATACACTTTAAAATGACACTTATTATAATCAGTGATCACTAAATATAAGAATATTCAATAAACTTTATGCTCATTTCTTTTCACACAAAGTACTTGCCAGACACATTTCAGTACTTTGTATAATTTGTATATCTTTTTATTAAACCTACTTTGCACAACAATAACCTAATTTAATTGATCCTGGTGAGATTTAACAAGGAATTGAAAGAATTGTGAAATCAGGAAAAGGACAACAACCTGGGAGAATTAAAGTATGCCTGGATAGGGACTAACAGAAACCATGAACTTAAATACACCAGGGAGAAACTAAGAACCAATGGGAAGACAGAGATGACAATGGCATACAGTTCAGGTGTGAAGGGAATCAGGGAAGTGACACAAATCAGGTGGGAGTGATAGCAGTGATAGTGAGAGCTGGGAAGGTCCATAGTTCAGCAGCGACCCCCAGTGGTCGCAAGCAGGAACTGTGACACTTCGCTGACATTCACTGATCCTCAGCCCTCAGACAGAATTAAACAGAACTGTCAATTTCAGCACTACAGCAGAGAAGTATGAGTGTCTCTCTCTCTCTCTCTCTCTCTCTCTCTTATTGAGTGTGGGGGTTGAAATTGCATTAGTGAAAGTTAGAGAAGAGACTTGCCTAGCAGCAACAGCTGATTGGGAATGTGTGCAGTAAACTCTGCGATTCTTCTGTAGATCGCTCTGTAAGTGTTGTATGCATGATGCTAAGGTTAGTTATTTGTGGTTTTAATAAAACTTCTGTTGCTGTGAATTTGGTCTTTTCAGCCTGTGTATTTCAATCTGAGACATGTTTGATCCTCATTTTTCACATCCTCAGCCAGGATAATGGACTGTGCTGAAGCAGCATTTTCAGTGCTCATAGGGTGAAAATGTGCCATTTATCTCTCATATACAGTACTGTTCAAAAGTCTTAGGCACCTGAGAAAATGACACTTAAAAGCTGTTTACCGCTGAGCAGTGGTGTTAAGGTAGTGTTAGAACACTTACATTACAACAAATACAAACATTAATACAGTAAACGGTGGTTTTATGTGTAGCAAAGTGTTTGCTTCACCATTTCCAGACCTCTTTCTTCACAGAAGCGCAGTTTTACCTGCAGCTCCATCGAATCCCTGGTCTGGCTCTTTTTACTGCAGTAGATTAAATTAGGTGTTGATTATGGAATTTTATTCATTCACCCAATGACTGGAGCTACTGAGCAGAAACCTGCATCCAAACCTGTGTTCTTCTAACAGCTCGCAGAAGATGGACTATTTTTCATTAGAAAAAAAGAAATCTTGATGCTTTTTACTGCTTGCTTGTTTGTTTGCATTTATTCTAATTCAGCTATTTTTCCTGGCATAGAAATGACTTCAAACAATTTGCACACGTGCCTCAGACTTTAGCACAGAATATACTAGTTAAGAGTTAATAGAACAAGGTGATGTAAAGATTAAATGCAACTGGCTTTGGTAAATAAAACTGCACAAATGACAATATATTAATAATATCCAAAATACAATCTCAGTCTTGGCTCCCCAGTGGTGGAATGAACTCCCTCTTCTGGTCCGATCGGCAGAGTCCTTCACGGTCTGAAGACCCACCTCTTCAAGGAGCACTTTGGTGACTATGTCTCTTTCCTAATGCTTACTTATTTCTTCAAAAAAAAAAAAATTCTTTCTCTTGACTTCCCACTTCTCTATGACTTGCGTTGCTCTTCCCTAGGGCTTATGTATTGTTGAGTTAGGTGTTGGCTAGTTATTATGTGACAGTTGTTGTATAGATGCTCTGACTGCAGTACCGTGGTTAAATAGTTTACATGGATTTAAGCTGTTTTTCAGGTAAGAAACAATTGTGCATTCTTAAGCACTGATGTACGTTGCTCTGGATAAGAGCGTCAGCTAAATGCCGTAAATGTAAAATCATCACATCATGCCTTCATTCATTCGCCGTACAGAAAGACACAAAGATTTCATGAAATTTCTGCTCATGGGCTCCATCGGCATGACCAACTTTAGCATTGCCTATCGCAAGTGGATGGAAACACATCTGTAAGCTAGAACATCTGGTTGTTTTCCTCCCATGAAGAAAAGCTTTTAAAAGATGACTTAATTCTCCTTAGTCTCCCATGAGAGAGGGCTGCTCCATTTTCCAGCAACTCTTTTACCATAGCAGACCAGCTAGTTGAGATGAGCTGTTGCATTTTACAACTGTATTAATACTATCCCAAGTTAGCTGTTGCCTTTGTAGCAGCTCATCTTCCTGAGGTCCACAATATTATTATTAATAGGTTAAATAAAAGAGCAATGTATTTGTATTTTTTTGCGTTAAGCATCGCCAAAATGTGAAAAACTATAACACCAATTGCAGCAAGGTGCTCTAGGCACTCTATTGCAGATTGACATGTTTTCCGTCTTATACAATTTCTTGTCTATGATGCTATTTACATTCTCCTTGTTTTGTGTGCCTTTGTTTTTGTTTACCCCTATGTGTCTGTCTGTCCGACTTAAACCCGCCTCCTCCTGTGTTTCCACCTGTGTCATGTTGCCGTATCCTCCCTACCCAGGTGTTTCCCATTCCCTATTAGTATACCCAGTGTTTCAGTCTGTGTTGTTTATTGATGTTTGTCTTTTGTTACTGTGCCTTTGAATTTCTCTGTTCAGTTTGTGTTCTCCGCGAGTCTCCATTCAGCCCCGGTACGTCCATGTTCATCTGTGTTCTGTTTTAGCTCTACATTTTCTTGTTTTACTTTGTTTAATTTTATTTTTGTAATTATTCCATGTTGGTTCTCAGTCCTTTTTTTTTTTTTCATTTTGTTTTTAGTAGCAAATCCATGTTTGCTAAATCCTTCTCCCCCTCCTTATATATATATATATATATATCTATATATATAATTCTTTGATCTTGCAGAGAAGAGTGAGAGTGAGCTGTATTACGAGGGACATCCACACTTTTGTATTGTAACGGTGAAGACTGGAAGAGTTATATTTGGGCGTGTCTTAGAGTGTCATGTGAAGCTGAGAAAGTTGCATTGCAAATGAAGGTGACTATGTAGAAAAGTGATGTCATTTGTTTTATGAAATTCTTAATAGTCAAAAAAGTGAAACGTTTTGATGTAGCTGAATTTCAACATGTATTTAATATACTGCACACAATCACTGGTCTTAAATAGGATAAGACTAAAACCTAAATTATATGCATACATGCATGAACAGGCTATTAACTGCATTATAAAAGCCACAGGCCTGTTTTCTCAGTCAGTTTTTCAGCTCATTTTGACATTCGACTTCTAGTGTTTTTCTTCAGCCCCCTCTAGTGACCAAATGACGCACTGCATGTACAGATAGAGGAAAATTAGATATTATTTATTTTTGTCTTATTAAAAAAGAATACAGAAAGAAAGAATTAGCTTCAAAAGGGATATCTGGGCACAGGTACAATACACAATGTAAAATGGATCTGCTTCATTTAACACAGGCTTTGAGCCTCTAAGTATGTCTAGCAATTCAATTTAGTGAAGGCAAAAACATAGCACCATTTTATCATTAGAACGAAACAACAAACTATATAACAAAATTGTTTCTGCTTTATCACACAGAGCTAAGTACAATTTCAAGTTGTCTTCAAACAAATTCTCTCTCAGAATGTACTTCCATTAGATACAGGATATTTAATATTGGGTACAACGCACAACACAAGCATAAAGATGATGTATACTCTCCTTCCATTTCTCTCCATTGCGGACAGCTTTGAAATGTGGGGCCTTCAATGACAATATTTCAACATTCGTATTTACAAAAGCCATGTAAAAGTGACATATAAATAGAATCACAAGGCACAGACGCCATCGAGTATTTTACTCTATGGGTTGTCATCATGTTGGAGCTTCATGGCTTATCACTTTCCTTGATCACATTAATACACAGGCCGGGAGGAGAAGGCCCTTTGAGTCTGTGGACTGAGCTTGATTCTCAGTGAAGGCTTGGGAGGAACCTGTGCCCAGCCTTCATTCCTTTTTCCTTAGAACGATGTAGATGAAACCGCTTATCAGAGTGAGAGGGAATGCCAGCCAGGCCAGCACGAAGGCATAGCCGTACGAGTCATCCTCACCCCGCCAATCCACACTCATCACTGTGTAGATGATAGCTCCACTCATGACAAAGAGACCTGCAAGAGCAAGACAGAGAAACAGATAGAGTAGAATATGTCCATGACAGAGAGACACACCCACATCTCTTCAACATACTTTCTGACTGCAGAATCACCATCATACACCTATATTTTGGCTCGAATTAGGGGTTATACTCACTGGAGAAGACATGGAAGACAGCAGTGAAGAAAAATCGGCCACCCTTGTTAAGGGTGAACAGCTGGCACAGGAATACGATGAAGGAGATAAAGCAGAACAGTGTGGCCAAGACCATCAGAGCCTGCACTGCCTGCAGCCAGTCTGAACCACAAATAGGGAAAAAAAATAGACTTGAAATTCTGCACATGGACCACATTTGCAAAAAAGTTCCTCACTGCAGCAAAACGAATCATGAACTTTTGTCTTTAGAAGACAGACGCTGAAGAACTTTTGATGTATTTTGCATTATAAGACTAAGGAAAACACAACAAGCATGAAACTAAAACTTTGAGAGATGAGGACAGGGCATAAATTTGGCCTACCTGCATCACTGGTACCTGTGCAGTGATATCCTCCATTGGTTATCTCGCAGTTGTACCACAGATCATGACTGCTCTGCCGATAAGTTCTCCAGGCCTAGATAACATTACACACCCATAACATGATACTCTTATATCAGTTCTGCAAAATATAAACCTGACTTCCATAAATCACAAATGAATACAATCAGGCATGAAGCACAACTCACATTTACAGATGTAGAAATGATGAGAAGAAGAATTTCTGTGACATGCAAGACTACAACTCCAATCAGAACGGCCAGCATGGTTGCGTCGACCTAAAGACAACAACAAAAAAACCCCAACAAAAACTACATAAGAGTTGAATTGTGAGCCACCTCCCATCATCTATGCCAACTGGAGTTGAACACATGCACATGCAGTTAACATTATGAACACCAGGGGGTGCTAATACCAAACGATTATTACAATATTTTGATAAACATTCATTTTCTGAATGTAAACAATGCGTATTTTCGTTTTTTAACCAAAAGTACTAACAGACAAATCGTAGTATAATCAAAAACGCGCAAACGCACACGTTCAGCTGAAGGAAAGAAATTGGCGGGCTAACTTTACTCCAAACACGTTTGGTACGTTTTGAGAATCAACTATAATTTCAGAAGAAACAAGAGAAATCCGAGAGGCGAGTAACAGACGTTGAAGGTCGTTTCTAAAGTTAATAAAGTGGTTTTTGGAGTAAAAACGACGCTCAATCATCAGAAGAGATATTCCTGCATCTGCTTTCATCCCCAGCAGAAGCTCCGCTGAACTTCTTGATGGACTTTGGTAGAGAAGTTTTGGGGCGTCGGCTGCACAGCCTATCAACTTCTAGCTAAACAGTCTTGCGCTCAAATGTGCTCCGGTCGAAATAAAAAGGTATTCTGTCGGAAACAAGCAATAAACGATGCAGAAACAAGTGTAAAACTCATCCAGCTGGAGGGAAAAAAGCAATGATACATCCACACGTATCTCCGCAGATGCTTCTCTTTAATCCTTGAAACATTTCTGAAGGGATAAAAACAAAAAGGATCCATGCACGTCCAACTTACAGGGAAGCAGGAGACTCCGCGAAAAAGAAGTGCAAGAGAAGGAGAGAGGGAAGAAAAACGTCAAGCAGCCTTTACTATGGGGTCCTACTATAGATTCCTCTGACCGCGACTTCTGTATTCCAGATGTAGCGCCACAGCAGTATTTTCTTTTCCTTTTTTTTGCAGGAACGTGAGAACACCGCCCTGTAAAGCAGCTCTACGTCACCACACACTCCTCTCAGCCTCCTCTCTCCCACACACAGGAGTACTACAATGTTTTGGTGCACTCTATGCAATGCAAGAGTGAATTGGAGGGAAAATGCAGCCATTTGGCTGCAACGAGCAACATTTTCACAAAGTTTGAGCCCACACCATCCACTTTCACAATCTTTCACTACCAAGAATAGTCCTGGCCTCTTTTCACTCATATACATTCATCTTTTAATTAAGAATATTTCAGTATTTGTCTGTGAAATGTATTCTTCAATTATCAGCAAAAAGAGTCAACTTTATATTGTTCTTTGTAATGAAAGTAGATTGTGAAAGTGAATTGGAAAGAAATTGAACTATGTGGCTGTAAGTGAGCAGCCTTTCCATGATGTCTGATCCCACACAGTCCACTTTCCCAAATCCATGTTCGCTACTAGACTAGTTTGTCTTCTTTTCACTCATAATTGAAGAATATTTGATTGTGTGGACTCATTCGTTGTGAAAATGTTGCTCAGTCCAGCTAAATAGCCCAGTTTCCATCCAATCCACTTTCACTATCCTCTTTCATTACAAATAAAAGTTTTGCCTCTTTTCACTCATAAATGAAGACTACATTACTTAGACAAATTCACTCTTGCACAGACATACATTTTTTTTCTTTAACAAAGCTTTTTCTTTACCAAGAATAGTTTTGCCTCTTTTCACTTATAATTGAAGAATACATCATCTAAACAAACAGCAAAGAGCTCAGTTTCCCTCCAAGTCACCGTCCCACCGACATATTACATTGTTTTGGTGCACTGCAGCAGTGAATTGGAAGGAAACAGAGTTTTTTGGCTATCTAGAAAGGATGGCTGACGATGGACTAGTTCGGATAAATCTTCACAATACTGTGTGTCCATCGTTTGTTTTTTGTGACATATGGAGAAATAAATGATGCTTAAATCTTTCACAGCTCAAGAAAATATAGTAAGGTGTTGGACAGAGAATGTTGGTCTCTAATGTTACTGTAATTAACTGATGTTAGTATTTTCCCCAAAGTACGCATCACAACATCCTTTATAATGTTGAAAGTGCTTAATGGGCCTTAAGTTGTGTTTCATCTGTGTCTTCGAACTTGACACTCATCACTCATAGTAAGTGTTCTGCTGGACGGAAAAATGAAGGGAAAGATCCTGCTGATCTTTCCCTCCATTTTTGCCCACAGTTATTTGGTGGAACGGAGAGAGCGGGAGAGCGAGAGCGAGTGGACTTCCAGCCCCTCCCAGCCCCTCCCAGCCCCTCCCAGTGGCCCCGCGGTATGCCTAGAATGCTGGCGTGAGTAACAACACCCCTATTTACTCCTGCAGCTGGGGAGGATAGCTAACTTTAAACTCTACCAGACCCCCTCACACACAGGGCTGATGAACAAGTGACTCAAACCAGCCATGCTTACACTTTGCTCCCAATTCCATGTGGTTTTCCACACCCCCGAAAGCTAACGGACTTACGCCACGCGTTTAAATGTCCTGTAACGCTAATTTCAGAGGTTAAATGCTCATGTAACATACACAGTCTAAAATATTCCATACATGGATCTTCTAAAGCAGCCTTGAGAGCAGTAATAAAACTATTTCTGTTTACTATCGGGCTCCAGACTGATACTGTAGTTTACAGTGTTTATGCAGTGTCTCTGTCTTTAACACAACTGTTATAGACAAAGACAGAACTAGATTATTATATGAAGAAGAAAACATTAAGGAATGTTTAAGAACATTAAGGAGGATTAAGGAAGTATTATACAGCACTATATTATATATTGATGTTGTTCTATTTCATAAAGAAAAAAATGCTGCTTTGTTGTCAATCAGAAGACCATGTTTCTCTAAAAACACTATTGTGGGCGTTGTCCCCCACCATGCTTGCACTGCCAGAGGAGTGTTTGTAAATACTGTGGTGGAGGCGTGTTCTGGACTTGGGCACTGGAAGGCAGCAGTGCTGCTCTGTGGGTTGTCCCACAGGCCTGCCTCAGACTTAAAGCCTGGCTTCACGGCCTGGAAGATGGATGGAGAGCTGCGAGTGAGCAGAGATAGGCAGCAGCAGAAGCAGCAGCAGGGTGATAAGTTTACTCTGCTCTGGCTTAGTGCTGCAGGTGATAGGATGGGCTATAAATACACCTCCATGCGTCTCTCCACTCAGTTTGTGGCACATAAGCACTGCCCATAGAGAATTGAAGCATTAGTTTAGCAGGAAAATGTACACAGTTTTCCTCTTTACCCCATATACTAAGCAGCCAAAACATGTTTGATGTGTACTGTATGCTCCTTTAGGTTTACATTAAAGCACTGAGGCTAATGTGGCTAACAAGGAATGGAACGCTATATAAAGCTAGCAGTTTTAAAAGGGCGTGTCCTAATTATCACACACTTGCCACAAACCAGGTTGAATTGATGAGTAATCTTAAACTGACTTGTCTATGTGGTTTCTGTTCATTTTTAAATTCTTATGTATCCTTTATTAACAGATACAGTCTGAAAGATTACATACATGGATCTTCTAAAGCAGCCCTAACATAAAAGAACTATAGCAAAACTATTTCTGTTTAATATTGGGCCCCAGACAGTGTTTATGTGGTTTCTGTTCATTTTTTAAGGATAACAGCATACCATACAGCCCCTGTAACAACGTAATCAAGTCTGTTTGAAATAAAAAATGAATCGTTGGCTTCTAAGACCGATTAACAGATTGCTATTGATAAAAATGCTCATATGTGGCTATAAAAAAAAAAAAAGGGGGCAGCTGGTAGCCTAGTGGTTAGGGCATTCACCCTGTGACCAGAAAGTCCGGGTTCGATTCCCAAGACCGCTAGGCACCGCTGAGGTACCCTAAGCAAGGTACCGTCCCCACGCACTGCTCTCCAGGCGCCGTGTTCCTGCTGCCCCCTGCTTCACTTGGTGAATGGGTTAAATGCAGAGGAGGAATTTCGTGCTGTTCACACTATGTGCTGTGGTGTGTTCACGTGTGACAAATGGTCACTTTCACTAAGATTAGCACTTCATTTCCACTGGAAAGTTGGTTTGTTGGTCTCTAAGATTTACTACACCAAGTGTCATGTCTTGCGAAGTTGTTGGGAAAATATGCGTTTAAGAAATACTGTATGTAGCAATGAGCTTCAATACTAAGTTCTCCAAAATTCGTTTGTTCTGTTCATGGGTCCTCTTGTCCTAATTAGAGACTTCCTCCAAATTAGCTCATCCTATTTTCATGTTTGAAACAGGGTGTGGTCTCATTTTCTCTGTCAAAGAATTCTCTGAAGTTTTTTTTTTCTCTTCCTTTTCTGATGCGTCACTCCATAACACAAAACAGACCAGCGCTGAGGCCAATTATAGTATAACAATAACGTCCCAGCACAACTGTGTTTACTGATGCTCTTCTAAGGGACAAAATGAAACTAAACACAGTTTTGTGTGGACATATTGTTCTGCAGGGGACTTATAAGCATCTGAAAAGAGCTGCTTTTATGCTTACAGTGAGGTCTCACTTCTAACTGCGTCCATGTGTTTAAACACTTGTGTGAGGCTGACACCGAGCAACGCGCAACAGCAATTTAATTTGGCGTGTTTATTACAGCCAGACCATGTGGCTCCATCTTAATAAATACTACATCTATTTATTGTCTTAAAAATTCAATACACTGACTTAAACTTTTCCTCGTGTTGAAGGGTTCCGTATTGCCAAAGCTCCTCGTGATGAGAGTGAGGAATGGGGATGGTTTGAATCAGAGTGAGTAAGCCTGTTTGGCCTGGATTTGATTAGGGCCCTGACCACTAAAGCAGTGAAAAGCATGCGGGGATCCTCCCTGTGTCATGACCTGCCTAATAACAATTAACAGGCTGGAAACATATCTCAGCAAACTATCTCTGGTCTCTTCCTCCAGATCCTGGAACGGGCCACTCTGTTATCACAGAGTGAGGAGGTTTTTTTCTGGGACAGCAAATGAGCTGTAAAATTGTATATTGTAGCTGTCAGACCAAATCTTCACATCTCTGTTCTTTGTTTTTGTTTAGTTTTTTACTGTATAACAGAATTTGAAACACCATCTAACCTTTACATTGTGTAGATATTGTACAAAAAACAGACCAATAAAAGTGGTCCATAATGATTATGAATATTTATACTGTTAACTTCCTGTTATGGAGATAAAAGGTTTTGTTCGAACAGCAGCGGTGTTAAAGCTATTGCCTATTTCTGACATGTAAACAATAAATGGGCAGAACAGAAGCTCTATGTAAAAAGGTCCATGCACTACTATAAAGGGTCCATAGTCTACTTTTCAGTTTTCTTTAAAGTTCAGTTATAAGATTTCTATGGCTTTATGTTCCAAACACCATTGTAGTTCATCAAAACTATCGTATGCAAACATGTCTATTCTGATCTACAGAAGTGAAACAAAGCACAGCACATTAAAAAAGCAGTCCAAGCTGAAGTATAGAAAGCTAAAATCCCCAGGGACAGCCCCCCTCCCAAAAAAACCCCTCCTTTCAGATGCCTGAATGATACAGTTACTGCCCCACAGGCAGGAACAGCACAATGTGACACTGTCTTCATGTACCACCACCTTCCACTTTAGAGCATGCCTTATCATTTCAACATGAACTGAGAGGCAAAATGGCAGAATATTGTAAATGATAACTGTGATGAATTCAGAATGTTTTATAATACATTGGTCACACAATACATTTGAATCAACCCACAGAAACCAACAGAAGATTTCTTGTGGGACTTTAACTGTTCATGCTGTTCTAGTGAGTCACCTAGCTGGGAGAGACTGGTTCAGCATGTGGGAGTGGTGCGAGGGGTAGTGCTAGCCCTTGCGTGCCAGACTGACAGCGCACAGGGAAAGCGTGACAGGAGTTGGGGCCAGTAAGCGTTTTGTGATTAGTTCCGGGCGCGGGCCTCTGATGGCCAAATGCTGCCGCATCTGGCTAGGACAGCTGCAGCGGGAACCTCACATGTGCCGGGAGAGTGAGGGAGAAGTGGTAACGCCCACTACAGAGTGATCGCTGGGAAATGTAGACCATTAGAAGGCACCAAAAAAAGACGACCTGGGCGTAGGCAGAACGGAGCATTATGTCATGTCATTGTACACTCATAAGCCCCCAGCCTTCTGAGGGAGGAACAGTCTGATGCTAGGAGCAGATGAGGATAAAGTCATGAAATCCACAGGGTGGAGGAGATGAACACTAACTCAAGTCACTCCTGAAATGGGTTAGATCAACAAATCCTGGCACACTTTTACTGAGAGTCATAGGAGACGATGGGAATATGTGCCATGGAGGCCGCACTTAAGCTTCAGGGTTTTTTTTCTTTCCACAGAATGTAAATATTGAAAATGGCGCTGGTTTGCACAGCAGGTCCCTTTGGGCTACTTACAGCTGAGGATAGCAGTTTACAGCAGCCATTTGGCGTAACAAATGATAAGGGCTTTGTCTGCAGTATGAGGGCTGTAATCTTGGTCACTATTTTGCCTCTCTTCGTTCAAACTCTTTCCGTTTTCGAGGCTTTTCCTGTAGTGGAAGGGATGTAGTCGACTCTTTAATGTTTCAGATTTCCGAGCTTTCTCACTCTCTCTCTTTCTCTGTTTGTGTTTCGCCACTTAGTGACTATCAGATAACAGGCCACAGATCTAGAAGGGGGGAGGGGGGGAGGCCCTGGGCTAGTCTCAGTGAAAGACGTGGGCAGTCACAGCACACTTAACATGTACAAACTCTCCCAGTCACACACACAAACACACACCCGCGCGCACACATACTCTTACAGAGGCCACAAATTTATAGGACTCTGAATTCCTCTTGGTTTTGTTTCCCCTTTGGAAGCTACAAGTTATCTTCAGTCTTTACAAGCCTGAGGCAAGTCTGCCGCTTAAATGATGTTCATCTCTGCACACCAGAGCGATGCTGACTGCATTTCTGCAACTTGTTCTGGCCCTCTAAAGCTAAGTCTGAGACCTTTTATTGCACCATGACCGAACAGAAGATAGCAATCGGTGCTGCCTTAACCTGATTTGTCAGATGTTTGAATTTCAGGCGGAAAGAAGTGTTCTTCCTTGCCTCACCATCCAACCCTGAACCTTTTTGCCTCACTCTCCCTGAACAGCAACAATACCTAAAGAAATTGCAAATGCACACCATGATGAAAGCCAGACCCAGGCACTCCGACTACCTCCAACATCTGCTAGTCATTAGCCCTGGCTTCCTGTTTGAGACTGTGTCATCAACACATACACCCCTATCGCAGGTTTAGGCGGACGCTCCGCTCAGAGGAATCAACCCAGTGCTTGTCTTGGGGGATGGCCAGGGCATAACTGCAAAAGGTTGACAGAATCTGCTTTGCCTAGGACTGACCTTCGGCTGGCCGCTGACACAATTTCCTCTGGGACCGTGTCTCCTCTAAAGTTCACCAAGATAACTGTGGTTCCTGCCCTAACAAACCCTAATGATGCCTTTTTGTCGGTATAGCACTCATTCTGAACATCACATTTTTTAGTTTGGTTTCCTACAGTGGTCTCCAAGTCTCCAAGTCAGCTCCCAGTCTTATCTTCTGGACCTAGCACATCTCAAGAATGTCTTCAAAAGTTATACCACATTATAAAAGCACTACACAAATACAGTCAAATCTGAAGTAGCCGGATCACTTGTTTGAGATTTAAACTGCAAAATACGGTTGACAAGGAGTTTCTAGCTTACAGGTGGCGCAACTGCTGACACTCAGATGGCAATCTTTAAATCTAAGTACCATTCAGCAGTAACCTAGCAACCTCACTGAAATGAATGCACGCTATAATAAATAGACTGTCTAGCCAATGTGTCAGTAACACTTCCATTAATTGCATGAATGAAGGCAAATCTGTTGTCTCTTGCTTAACAGGAATAGCTGCATGTATGCACTGTCCATGGTATCATGGTATCTAATGTATTTGTCTATTTTTTAATGTCCTACTACCTACAGAAAGTAAGTGAATTCTTTAACATAACTTTTACACTAAGTTCAGCACCTCTAGTACTATTACTATCAATAAAAACAATAATTTAGTATTATTATTATTATTATTGTTGTTGTTGTTGTTGTTATGGTAATTATTATTAATTATAATAATAATAAATACTAACCGCAGTAGTAGTAATTATTTGGGCATTGTTGCTGTTAAGAGGTGCTGGTAAGAGGGGGTGAGGCTGATTTCAGGGTCTGATGTATCTTTGCCAGCTAGACTGCTATCTTCTACTATGTCATGGTGCAATAAAAGGTCTTTAGCAGATGCTTTCACCCAAAGCGACTTTCATTTCCTAACTACAGGGGCTGGTCTCACTGGAGCAACTTGGGGCTGAGGGTCTTGCTCAGGAACCCAGTGGTGGTATGCTGAGGGTAGGGTTTGAATCCATGACCTCTTGGTCCAGAGGCAGGTATCCTAAATCTATTAACAAATCAATTAGGAAGCCATGTTGCAATTATACACTTGAGCACACTTCTCTCACTATTATGTTTTACTGCATACGTAGATGTCCAGGACAGCTGCAGCTTTACTGCTTTTCCTTTTACAACAGGTTCCTTCGGCAGCTCTACAGCCATAACTCCTTCAGACTCAGGCAAGTGCTGCTTACATTTTGTGCCACCCTATGTGGGGGAGAAAAGACTGATTACTACCGGTCATTACTGTCAGGAATGGCACCCATTACAGCTAACAGCCCTTTGTCGCGGCGCTGTGACGGCGTAGGCTCGGGGAGCAGCAGAAGTCATACATGAGGGAGTGGTGAGAGGCTTTTCCTCTGCTCTGGTGAGATCTGTTTCTGGATGCTGAGTGGTTACCTCATCCCCTGGTGTTGGCTCTCTGTGTTGAAAGCTCCGACCTCTGCTGGTTTTTATAATCAGAATTGGCCTTCTCTCTCTCTCTTTCTTCCTCTGACTGTTTCTCCCTATCTCTCCCTCCGTCTCTGACGCACACAGCTTGACAAAAACCCTCGTTTATCCGTGCAGACGGGGGGATGTGAATCTCCTAAGTCGACAGTTTCCAAATAACGCCAGGCACACTTGGATGGTGTCAGCGTCTGTGTACACATCAGTCGCACAGTTAGAGCAATCCGTCTGAGTCCCCTCAGCTGGTGGACCGTCTTTTAATGGAAAAGCCAAGGAACTGTAAATTCTACTCATTGCACAAACACATCTCCCCACCCAATTCAGTCTCTTCCTTAACCTCTGTGGGTGGAATGCATGAGCCTGACTGATATTTCACATGATGGTGGATACGTTTTTTTTGTATTTTAGAGATATTTTCCATTTTGTCACAGAAAGTACTCTGCTCAGTTCTTGTGTAAAAAATTGCTTTCAAATGTTCAAAGTACAATAGAACTTTGAAGAAAAGGCCTGGCAGAGTGTTTAGGGCATGTTGCGTGTGTGTGTGTGTGTGTGTGTGTGTGTGCTTTGCTCATCTGCTGGCTTGCAGACTTGGCAGAAAGTCTGAAGCACATTATTGCCGTTTTCCTGACGTGCAACCAGAAGAGCACAGGAATCAGGACTAAGAGAGAAATCAGACTGTGGAGAGCTTTTTTTCTTTTTATTCGAATGAGCCGTCCTCTGGCACTCGTTTGGTCTACACCTCTTTCACAGATGCACATATATGTAAGACACACACACACACACACACACATACTCACGGTTAAGCCCCACTTTTGGTTAGCAGCCAAATATCATGTTGAAATGGAGAGTGTTATGCATTCCAGATGAGACCCTGGCCTTGCAGCCTAATATAAACGCTCCAATCTTGTGAAGATCTTCAGGCAGGTCTTCCTCAACATAATTAATGTTGACTTCTAGTGAGAAGTTGGGCTGACCTGCAACAACCAACTGAGAGAAAACCAACAACAGCACATGGCTAACTTTTCTGAATGAAATAGGAAAAATAAGCTTAGACATATAAGCAAAAAAATGACTTTAACTTGTGAATTCCTTTTAATAGCCGACACAGAAACACAAACTGCACAAATATTTTCCCTCTCACTCTTCCTCTTCTGTAGGATGGGGGCGGAAAGCAGCAGGATCCTTAATTGGAACCAGGGCCTGTTTTTGTTTGAATTTTTTCCATTATAAAGTTACCCCTCGCACAACAATTACATGGGCTCTCATTACAGTAAGCCAGGCTGATATACTGGTCTTATTACAAGGCCAGCTAAAGCAAGGCCAGACGCCTCTGTATGAATCTGTTGAGCCTAATAACCACATGAGCCTGACTGCAATCCTGGTTATGGCCCCTGCATTCACTTTAAAACACACACATATTCACTCTAGTCACTGGAGATATGTAACCTTTGATTTCCCCATTTTTTAATAGCCTTCTTCATTTTTGCCCACCCAGAAAGATGAACAAATGCCGGCACATGGAACAATGAGTAAATACTGGAAGTGAGAAAACAGACTTACCACTTCTACTTGTGTGCAGGTTAAAGCTACACGCTACGTGGTTAGCACTATTAAACCAGGCCTGGTTGTCTAGGAGCACATAGGCATTGTACTCATATGCATAGACCAATAAGCCCAATGAAAAACCTTGTGAAGGCTCACCTTTTCAGAGAGCATCTCCTTTCCTCTCTATCTGCTTGCACTACACCCAAATAAAGATTTTATCACTTACAACTCAGCCCTGGTTCTCACACTGCCTTGAAATTTGAGTACTTCCTTGTATCCTTTAAGCAGTTTCCTCCAGGATCAAGTTTTTTTTTCTGATTTTGATTGTAAGTTGCTTTGGATAAAAGTGGCTGCCAAATATATGTAATGTAAAATAATAAAGATCTCCATTAATTTTCAAAATGTGATGTTAGATAAAGCTAAAAGATTATACGCATGAAAGACTTTCCTGTAATAATATGATATGGTTGAGGTGGTGCCAGTTGTATAAGTTATGTGTAGACCACTGATCTCTGGTTAGCTCCAAGAGTGTGTGCTCAGCCTGCCTCCACCCTGTCCTCTCCAAATTCAATGATACTGTCCCCTCCTTTTAAATAAAGTTTGCAAACATGTGTAGAACCTTAACTCCAACAAAACACCCTTCCAAAGATAGGAGAACTAGATATAAATCATCAGCACATCGCTATGACTACCACAGAAGCTCAGAGAAAAAGCAGTGATTGGCAGGTTCCAAGCAGAATGTACAAACTGGCCTGAGAGAGGCAGGATATTTAGACTGCTTCACCAAGTGTAATATGACCATTTGAATTTTGTAAATGTTATATATAGACCAAACCATGTCAGATGAGCAGTCAGCTTGTTGGCTGATTTCATACTGGTACGAATTGGCTGCAGCAAATGTGGTTCCGTGATATAAAAGAGATACCATTTTTATCTTAAGTTCTTGAGATTTTGAAATGTGTAAGCTGTGGCACTCCCCTGAATAAATGTTCACGAAACATGGTGTGCATCCACTATTGTAGTGGTACATTTACATCACTATGAATTGGCTGCTGAATTTTCATTGGTTGTTGGTTGTTGAGGTGTGAGCAAATACTATAGCCAAGTGTTAGCATATCAGACTTCAGTGGACCAAACTGCCATTCCAGTATTTTTTGGTGAAACTAATCTTTTGCTTGAAGTACTTTGTGTCTACCCCAGTTCAGGACCTTTATTCTATATCAGCCCTGTGGGGCTACAGACATGGCAAGTTTCATGTTGTGGGTTCGATTCCCAAGACTGCTATGCACCACTGAGGTACCCTTGAGCAAGGTACTGTCTCCACACACTGCTCCCCGGGCGCTGTGTCCCTGGCTGCCCACTGCTTCACTTGGTGAATGGGTTAAATGCAGAGAAAGAATTTCGTGCTATGGTGTGTTCATATATAATAGAATGGTTACTTTCACTTCACTTTGAAGTGGCTTTTCCAGAATCTGGTTTGATTACTTAAAAAACTGTATCTCCTTTGTGTCAGGCAAACATTGGTAAGAGGAAAGGAGAATGCATTATCACCAGTGACCTCTGGCCAAAAGGGAGCATGCTCAGATTCAGACAAGGCTGTTTGGAACCGATTTCTCTGTTGAGTATAAACATTTTCATGCATCCTTTCGTATGGCATTCATGAGTGAGCTGGGTCGCATTAGAGCTAATAAGAAGTCAGAAGATTACACTGTGTTCCTGTTCCTGCTGGCAGGGACACCCCTGTAACAGTAATGAGGATGAAGATGAATACATACATATGCAAGCACAAACATTTGGCCTTGCTTTTTTTTCCTCTCGGTCCAGCTGGATGCAGCTTCCCAGCTCAAATTTGCTCATTGCGCTTAACAGGTCCCTTGGTCCTTGAGTTAGAGCTGAACTGGAGCTGGCACACACTGCCCAGGGCACGGCCAAAGCCTGCAGTATTTTTCCCCTCGCTCATCCACCCTGCTGATGGGAGTCTATTTAGCTCCTGCAAAAAGAGCAAACAAGTCTGAAGCTCGCTAGAGACATTAACAACAACTGAAGCCATCCAGAAGATCTGCTGGAGCTCTCTTTCATGTATACACCTCTTTTAAAAAGGGATGGACTTGACTGCTCCAAAGCAATGGTTTGGCCAAAAGTCATTTTTATAAATTTACCCCTAACCCAGATATAACTGATCAGACAAGACACTTTTAGCACCTGAGGTCATCATAGATTAACCTCAAACTGTATCAGAGTGGTTAGTCAATCTTAGACAGACTTGATTATGTGGTTACTGACACTCTATGACTTACCGTGTCACGCACCGTTATCTAAAAATGCGCCAAAATATGTCACTGTCCTACAAACAAATTGGCTGCTAACATTACCCAGCTTTTTATCGACCACTGGATACGATTGTTTAACAACAGAGTGTGGTTGGAGTGTAGTGTGTTCTGATTTAGGATTTAATTAGCAAGCTTCAGTTGCTTAGCTTCGTTAGCCTTGCCGCTCTAGTGCAAAACTACAGAAGCAGACAGCACACAACAATCACGCCTTGGCTTATCGGCTACATTTGGGTGAAACTGTTTAAACTTGATTTTTGGCCCAAATGTTGCATTAAAGACAAAACAGAGGGAGAGGGGAAACAGGAAATCGTGAGTATTAAAGGAACAGATCACGTTTCTCTACGCTGCATCTCCAGCCCTGGTAATCATGGTACACAGTAAGATCAGTACAGCTTGCCATGGCCAGGAGTACCGGCTGCTGTTGGGGGGTTTAAAACTGAAGAATGTGCTCGCAGACCCTGCTTCACTCTGTTTGGAGGCGTCGCCCCATATAAAAACAGCTTCTTCTGATTCACCCTATGGGAGGAAACCTAGGAAATAAGTGTGAGCCACACACACACACACACACACACACATGCACACACACACACACACAGCCTTTTGCAGCCTGGGAGAAGGGGCGGAGGGTGCTTGAGCGCAGAAGATCCACATGCTTTTTCAATGTCTCAGTCCGGAACTGAGACATTCTACTGACCGAGCTTAACCGATTAAACCCTAAAGGCCTGTGTGTGGGTTCCTCCCTCCCACAATCCCTCAACTTATATGTTTTGTAGTAGTTTCTGAATAATTAATAGGAGTTACATCATAATTAGTCTTAATGACTAACAGGAATACCCTCATAGTACACTTGGTCACAGTGAGGTTTGCTGTCATATTAAACATTGTTATGCACAAATACAAATATACATTTGTATGCCTTTGAGTTATATTTTAGAACAAAGCAAACAATAAGGCAGAGTTACTTTGAATATCAGAGACTGGATGTTGTTTCATGCTGCATGCTGTGAATTCTCAGTCAACACAGCTGAGGAATACCTCCGAGCAGGAGAGACTAATGGAGCAGAACATCCTAGATGTAAGATGTAGATGTAAGACAGAGCTGGTAGGGTTCCAGGGGTTAAAGTTTAAAACATGCCAAAAGCAAGTGACCCTTAGTGATCCCCCAACTTCCTGGCCAGATTTGACCCTGTCACCCCACTGCCTGCTCCCTCTGTGGCAGACTGCATACCACAGCATGCCTATCAAACAAGAACAGGCATTATGAGTTTCACAGACAGAGCTTCACTCTTCATGAACTTCTTCACAGGAAACTGCAGGCTAGGAAATTAGACTGTTTTTAGGGGGGCCATATCCAGTTTTTTGTCACTAAATTATATTATAGGTGCAGAAATGTTGATTTTCCATGATAAGGACATTTTTACCTTCATTTAGATTTAAGAACATTGTAGTATTTTAGCCATTGGTGCCAGAACCATTATAGCAGGAAGGGACATGTCCCCCCACTTTTCAAAAGCATCCGTTTTGTCCCCCCCCCCCCCCCCCTCACTTTTTGTTTCCCAGAAATGCTGGATGGTTTATTAGTGTAGCATTCATTCATTGATTACATTCATATTAAGTTATTATGTATCGCCCCGTACACTCAAAAATAATTCTTTCTTAACCCTCGGAACTGAGAGTGAATTAGTAAAAATGAAAATTTAACAAAAAAATGGAAAACTTTCAGAAAAAAACCCTTTGGTTCCACATGAAATAAGAACACCAAACACAGCTCAGCATGACGTCTGACACCTTAAGGATCAACACAAACTGGAGAACTTCCATATCAGAAGCTGTTTGACAATGATTTGCCATTTGCTGCACTCCCAACATGGATCTGAGCTCGCAGGGTTAAATGTCCTTGTCTTTTTTTGAATGGTTATAGGAAGGAGATTCTTTAAACTCTCCAAATGTTCTTCACACACACTTTTCAATTACAAAATGTGGTTTTTGGTCAAAATTTTTGTCAATGATCTTGTATTTATTCCATTTTCTAATAATTGATCCAACTGTTGATCTCTTCCCACCAAGCTGCTTGCCTATTGTAGATGGGCTCATCCCAGTCTTGTGCAGGTGTACAATCTTGTCCCTGGAGTCCTTCAACAGCTCTCTGGTCTTGGCCAAGGTGGAGGTTGGAGTCTGACTGTTTGAAGGTGTGGACAGGTGTCTTTTATACAGGTAATGGGTGGAGGATAGAAGATCTGCTTAAAGAAGTAACAGAGTCCGTGAGGGCCAGAGTTCCTGCTTGTTTGTAGGTGCTAAATACTTGCTTTCTGCACCATTATACAAATACATCAAGATGAAAATTACAGACCTCTCTCATCTTTTTAAGTGGGATGTCAAATACTTTTTTGCCCCTCTGCATGTCATATTTTATGTTGGGGGCATGGGCATCTTTGTTGTGCTTTCCATAAAGTGGTAGATCTCATCAAATCCCCTCTCTTCAAGTAAAGCTTGAGAGCAGGAGGGTGAACAAGGAGCATGCGGTCTGACAGCAGCTTTGGTGAAATAGCTCAGGAGAATCCATGGAGAGCATGTGCTTTGACTCCCAGCTCAGAGCAACCTGTGACTAGGCCTCTGGCAGGAGTGGGGTGTTGGTGTTAAAAAGTCAAAATGTCCTATCAGTAAATCAAGAGGAGTTAATGTCATCGTCTAGAATTCCAAACACATATGCCCAGTCTGAAGATCATTTCAAAGCACATTTTGATTCAGGAGTTATTTGGAAATTTATGGGGCGAGGGAATCCAGGGATTGAGAGGAGTGAGGCCTTAATAAGCCATAATGCTGGTCAGCGGCTAAATGATGATGTTTACTGCCTGCGCAAAAGGCTGAAGACTGTTAAAATATATTGGATGTCTGTTCGTTCCTTGCTTGCTCTTTAGAGTCCCGCTGAAGAGGCAAATGCAGTGGAGAGCGAGTGGAGGAAGGGAGGAGGGAGATTTAAAGCTGTGTATTTGAGCCTCGTCCAGCGGGACTATGATTTATACAGGAAACTGCCTATTGCAACAGACACTCTGGAGAAAAGAGAAAGGGAGAAGAAGGGAGAGAGAGAGAAGGAGAGAGAGAGAGAGAGAGAGAGAAAGGGAGAGAGAGAGGGGGTGGGAGAGAGAGAGGATGAGAGAGAGAGAGAGACAGAGAGAGGATGAGAGAGAGAGAGAGAGAGAGATCAAAATATGTTTCGAAGGCTCCAAACTTCTAACCATAATCTTCTGT
>JBBPDB010000028.1:9453578-9467665 GCA_037974465.1 Brachypetersius altus | reverse complement strand
GAGAGAGAGAGAGAGAGAGAGAGAGAGAGAGAGAGAGAGGGAGAGAGAGAGAGAGAGAGAGAGAGAGAGAGAGAGAGGATGAGAGAGAGAGAGAGAGAGAGATTAAAATGTGTTTTGAAGGCTTCAAACTTCTAACCATAATCTTCTGTTCAAATTTAAAGCAAAGGTACACTGTTTTTTCTTTAAATAATCAGTTATAGAAGCTCATAAGTTACTTTAGGTTTCTTCACATCTGTAGGTTCCTCTTCAAAGAACCATCCATGGTTTAGTAGGGAACCAAAAGTGGCTCTTCTATATTATCCCTCAGAAAAATCTTTTTACATGTGGACACTCATAAACAAAGCAAGAACTGTTAACAACAGATGACAGCTTTACCAAACCTGAGTGTATATTTATACGTGTGAGGGCAGAGGTGAGTGCCTAACTGCAGTGTTTATATTTACCGGCCCTCTCACACAACTAGAGGCCTCCTCCAGCCCTGCTGAAAGAATGGCTAGTTGGATTTCTGAAACACTCTGTGGAAAAGGCTCAATGGAAAAAGCAGTGCTGCTGCTAAGACGGTTCCAGGCACAGCCAGAGCAGGAGCAGTATGTTTTTGTTCCATTTGGGTTTTATTGTAATTTTTTTGTTGCACTTTCCAGAAGACTGTAAAATTCGTCTTCCATTTGCTCAAGCAGAGCTGGACTGGGAGCACTATACTCTTTTTAAGCAGCTACCGAAAGGCTTTCTTTTAGTTGCTTGAAGAGCCGTTCCACGCCGTAACCGTTTTTGAAATGTGAATGTGATTTTTATAGGTTTAAATTAATATTACATAATGCAAAGATTTTCTACAAGTCTAAAGTTTTGTGTGACAAAGTGCTATTTCGAAAAAAAGTGTGAGCTTCACAATGACTGACCCACCCATTTACTCAGAGTTTCCAGGTTGAAAAAAACTCCAAATGATGCTTAGACCAAATAGCGAGTGTTTTCCCCTTAGAACCATACAACCATGCAGAAAAAAAATAGTGTACACAAATAAAGGTCATGGATTCTTAGGAGAAAGGAGTTCCATCTGATTTCTGGATTATCTGCGGTCATGGCGTGCGCAGTGTGGTGTGGAAAGTGAACGGGAAGGAAGGAGTGCTGAGTTCTTCCATTTCATTCCTTTTAATTTGAGCTGAAATGCAGTGATGGTAGACTAAACATGCCTTTGAACCGAAATCAGCAAGCAGGCCCTGCTCCACTGCTGGAGTTAAGATGATCTATGTCCATTGTTTTTGTAAACCGGTTTTGTTGGGGGATGGAAAATATCTTGCGGTCATCCACTACTTCCTCTTTGGTCCCCTCTTTCATTCCAGAGGGTCTCGTTCGCTCAGAAGTGTCCGGATCTGGGAATGCGTGCACTTTTCTACGGCTAGGGTCCTGCTGAGATACTGGAAGGCGACAGACTATCTGGTTAATGTCCATCTCTGCTCCGTGTGCTCTTCAAATGGAGGGTGACCATTTATCGGCAATCCCCAAGCAGACCACAGCCCAGGCCCTAGATAAACAAGCTATCAATCCATGGGGAAGACAAAAGAAAAGTTCTTAATGTGCTCTACCGAGGTGGGTGGGGGCGCAGTATGGGTTGGGTCATACTGAAATCTAGGAGAAGGTTGGACAGTGTGTAAATGTGTGTGTGTGTGTGTGTATATATGTGTGTGTGGGACAGAGAGACAGAGAGAAGGGAGTGAAAGGGAAGCAAGGGGGAAGAGAAGTTGATGAACCATCATGCATTCTATCCCAGCTTTAACCCTCCCCCTCTTTCTCCAGTTCTGTCTCTCTCCCTCTCCGAAAAGCTCCAGCCTAGCAGGTTGTTTAATGTGTTCCAGATTTCTTCCAGCTCCCTGCCTGCTGGAGGCTCTGCAACAACTCCTGCCATGGAATTCAGGAGGAAGGGTAGCTGATCTGCCAGGAGCTTCGTTTCATATATAAACAACTGAGGCCCCCTTTTGGTCAAACGTAGGAAAAACAAGGACAATTTAGGTGGCGAGTGGATCGACGGCTGCACTGATTCCAAGCAGTTCTAATAACTCATACATGTAAAATGACTACAGTAGGCCAAGGAAAAAGCCCACTGGTTGGTTTAAAGTGGTGAATTATTGTCCACTGTGAACGTTTAACAGAACCTGTTGCTTTTCCATTGCATGTATTTCAGATATTCATTTTTAATGTAACTATTCTATTAAAATCAATAGCGTTTATTTTGATCAAATGTTGTAATAAAACCTGACATTTGAGTCACTCTTAGCAAAAATGTTCCTCCAAAATACTGAAAAGGCATTTTTGGTGCCAATTTTAAAAGAACATTGTACAATATATTCTAATTGCCACTAAAGCTGGCAATTAATGAATCATGAGAGGACCAGAGTTGTGCCCCTCTTCTCTCAAATGGTTCATGAATATGATTTAAATACTGCCTTTATGAAAGAATCACCCTTTTTGGGGGTTGTATAGTTTCACATTTGGTAAAATGTCTGCAGATTTGTACTCATGCAAGCTCAAAGAGCCTTTAGACCAAAGGGCATCTAAAATTTCTGATACAAATATAAGTGACTTAATAAAAGCATATAATGTTTATGGCCACAATATTCTTGTGGTCTTTAAAAATAAAGAAGCTGTGTAAATAGATATCCAGTCACATTAGTGCATGCATTAATTAATTTATTCCAAATGGTTTGAACCAAAATAACTTAATCTTAATGCACTGAATCATTTACTAATGAATCATAATCGAATTATGAGGAAACAGATTTGCATTCGTAGTTATGACTAATTCTTAATCTAAACTTTGCTCCAAGGAGGGCAAAAGGCATGCACATCAATTTTGTATGTAAATATATTTTTTATATAAATATATTGCTTAATTTACAATAAAGAAATAATAAATAACTAAGAATGATGAATGTAGGGATTTATCTCAGGTGTAGGAGAATTCCAGTTTGCTTTAAGAGCCAATCAGAGTTTTTGTTCATATAGTTCATGTGCTAGGCCGTGTCTATTGGCCACTAGGTGGCAGAAGACAACAAAGGTTGGAGACCATCATGCTTGCACAAAAAATCAAGAATTCAAGAATGGAAGTGTCACAAATTCTTCTCACATTTAGAGTAGAATATGGAAATCCGGGGAGGATGTGAGAGAGAGAGAAATGAAAATGGTGGGCTGTAAGAATGAATAGGACACTCATGTGAATGTTTAATAAGGAGCCTCTGACAGACTCTGCATGCAAACGATGGTTGGTCAGTGTTAGGGAGGTCTACTCTCCTACAAAACAAAAGGTTCCTAAATTGTTCTAAGAATTATCTTTAATCTTATATAGAACACTTACATTATGTGCAAACACTGTAAAAAAAGGTTCTATACACTCAACCACATGAATCTTTAAAGATTTGAAGGCGATACCGTACCCATTAAGAGCAGCTTCAATGGTTCTTCTGTTGCCGGGGGACTCAAACCTGGACCAGGAGATCTACCTCCCTAAAGAGTTCAGGTCCAACACACCTGGGTCTAATATACAGTATCACAGTTTGTTACATAATGGTCTCCTCTTGTTCTATAGCAGTGGTGGTAGTGTATAGCACTGGTGCCACACAGTAATATGGTCCTGGCTGTTATCTGAAGGCCCCTGTGTATGTGCAGGTTTCTGCTGGGTGCTCGTTTCCCCCCACAGTCCAAAGATATGGACGTCAGGAAAATGCTAAAATGTGTGCTTTTCTTTGTCTGTGTGTCTGCTCTGCAAAAAAAATGGATACCTGTCCTGGCTCTTTCACCCTATGGGCCCTGGGTAAGGTTCCAGCATCACCCACAAGCCTGGTTAAAAAAAGCAGTAATGGTAAAAGATATTGTTATATGGCACCGCTCCCAAGAACCTTTTTTAAGAGTGTAGAGCATTAACTCTAGCCCTAAATTAGTGCAGGGAAATGCATATACAGCATGGGTCTTCCAGGACCAGCATTCAAAACCACTGGCATACATGAAGCCTTGATTTAACAACAGCCTACTGTCGAATGTCCAGATCCCATGGGTTTATCACCAGCCACTCTGCTCCAACCCCGGGCTAATGAGGGCGAATCACACTGCATTTGCACTCTGCAGCCTGTCCAGGACAAAGAGCTACCCATCAGGCCCCGCTTTAGGCCCCTTCCTCCAGTCATGTCCTTGTTCCTCATAGGAACCACACACAGCTGCAGAGTGAGGTGAGTCTGCGGTCAACAACACACACTGACAGACAACTCAGTCAGATCATATTCAGAGTCATAAAGCATCCTGAATAAATGCAATTACAGCGTAACAATTTAAGCTATTTAGTTCAGCTAGGAATGAAACTGCCAGCGCACGTAGTCAGTGTGCATGTTTTGCATGCAGAGATTTCTATCTTAGTTTTGCCACTGGAGCTATGAGGGTAACGTAGATAACTAGTAATGAGGATTATATGCACCAGTTAGCGCTGTGCAAACAGCATGCCTCTTTCATCACATACTTATTTAGAACTACATAGCAAACTCAGACTTGCATATAAGGTTTCACTATGAAGTCATTTGACAGTGATTTCAGGAAAGTGCTGTTTGTATCATGCTCATGGGTGTTAGCTATGTTAGCATCTTAGCTCCTGTGCCAAGCTTAAGAACACATATTTAACCAAATGTGCCTTGGTTTATCAACCATATTTTACATTTTTAATGAATTATGACTAACCTGCAGACAGGCAGGTCTTTATGTGATCAACTCAGTGCGTGTGGAGCTAAATAATTGTCAGTTATGATCATCAAGACCGGTCAAAAGGTCCTTCCCCTTTGGTCTGTTTATGGTCAAAGATACTGGCCTCTTCTAAAGAAGTGGTTCCCAAAACTGCTCAAGATTAAAAGTTAATCTGAGTTTATAAATGTTTAATACCATGGACCATCAGTGAGGTAGCACCTCAGTGTCAGTCTTTGTCAAAACACAACACGTAGGCCTTGGTGATGATTCATTTTATTGAAAAATATAGCTGTTGCATTTTAAAAATCAGGGTTGCCAAGCAAGAAAAATATACATAACGGGGCATTAAAAAAGTAAGAAAGGCTAGCGAGTTGATTTATTATACACAAAGTCAAAATAGCAAAGTCAAAATCTGACCTCTGATCATATAATTCAACTGCTGACATCAATATATCTGGTGCATCATGTAAATCTGGTACAGCCTTCCAGAAAAAGGCTATGCAAATATCTTGGAACTGTGTTTTTTCTCTGTGGTTTAGACAAATATTCCCTAGATCAGCATTTCAGTTAATTAAGTCTGAGGTTTAGCCCCTTATTTGAATAATCAAGTCAGCCAGGGATAGAGCTCTGATAGGAAGCCTGCCACCTGTCACCACTCCTAATACTGAATTATGGGTAGTCACCAGAAAAAAAGAAGAAGAAAAAAAAAAAAGAATGAAACATGAAACATCTGCTACTGCACTCCCCTTTGGTTTGGACCACACTCTGGTTCTTAATCTTTACTTTAGGGGGATTTCCCATGCTACTGAGTGCAACAACATTAATGATAGAATGCAACAGGATGGGGACACAAAATCCTTAATGTGAAGGACATTGTAGTCAAAATCCAGTCCTAATCACAAATGAGTAAAACCAAAACAGACTCAACCTGTGTTCTGTACACAGAACATGCATTAGCAGCATGCACCTTCAAATGGAACTAAAAGGGGTGCTGAGACTGTAGTGAAAATCAACCAGTTCCCATAAACAATCAGAGCTCACTGACTTCACGAACATTACACACCACATAGGACTGTCCATGACATAAGGTGAGAAGGGAAATGATGCTAGAAAGGCATTAAGACATCTGTGTTCTTTATTGTGACTCGATAAACACCCACACATTCACTTAGTTCCCTCCTTACACACACAGCCCTGGCTGCCTTATCCAGGCTGTGTGAGGGCCCGACTAGGGCAGTCACCCTGATTCCTTCTCTGGTGGATTAGAGGAATGGGGCCAACAGTCTTGCTTTGACCTGTTCACATCTCCCTCTACGGGACCCAGCAACAGTTCTGGGCTTTCAGTTTATATACAACGTCAACTCAAGCGTCATATTGCTTTTGTACGTCTCTCCGTCCTAACAGAGGTTTTCCAAGGCTTGCAGGATCTCATACACGGATCTCATCGTCCTCATCCTCCAGGAAGGAAGAAAAGGCCCCTTCCTCCTCTGGGTGGTAGCTGTAGTTGGTGTCTTCACTGTATGGCTGGCTGATGGGTTTGTCCTCCAGGGCATGAGAGCCAGAGCTGGAGACCGAGCAGCTGTCGTGCTGCTCCAGGTGTTTCGGCTGAACCTCAGGGGTGCTGTTGGCCTCGCTTTGGATCTCCAGGTCTACTGAACTGGGCGCCCGGCAAGGAGCTTCATGTTCCACCTCCAGATCTATTTCTTGCACCTCTTTCATCACCTCCTTGTCCTTCATTTCCTCCATCAATTCATGCTCCTCCTCTTCCACTTCCCCACCTTGGTTGTCGTGAAGTGGAGATGCTCGTCCTTCACTGCTTTTGCCCTCTTCAAAGCCCTGATCATCCTCTTCCTTCTCCATGACTCCTAGGATATCTCCGAGCATAGAAGGCCCAAGATCCACATGGAAGGACATCACAGACTCCGCATGTTTCATTCCTCCTCTGTAAGTTGGAGAAGGACGCAAGTCAGTCAGCTCCCCGAAGCACCGCTCATGGAGCTCCAGGTCCAAGCCATGGGCAGCTGCACCATTGGATGGCTGCTGCTTCAAGGGGCTAGAGGCCAGGCTCTTGAGCATCCTGCCACTTCCAGTGTCCCCATCCTCATTATTCAGGAAAGGCAATGACATGGCATTCTTGACAAAGGTAGGCGATCCACTAGGGGGCAGCAGTGTGTTCTCTCGCTGATCCACACGGGTGACAGACTGAGAGCGCTTGCTGCTCCTGAAGGTTCTGGACAGCAGACCTGGCCTGGGGGAGCGAGGGTAGGTGCCATCCTGAGGTGGTTCTCCAGAGTGGCTGCTGAGGAAAGAGGTGTCCCCGAAAGCGTCCCCACTCCGGCCCACGTGCATGGTGTGACGGAAGTCACCAAGAGGAGCACTGATCATCTCAGTAGTGAGGTCCATGCGAGAACGTCGCTTTGTCTGCGACGAGCTTGCCACCAACTGTTTCAAGATAGGCATCTTTCCAAATCTCTACCACTCCACATAAAAAGATAAATCCAGTCTTTTAGGGCCTAGTCTGTGAATCAGTATGCAGCTTGGCTTTTATGAAATGATGAATTTTGCAGTGCACATCCAGTGTCTAATGAAACAATTTGCATGAACTGGTCTTGATGATGACAGCCGTGACCCAGCTCTATCCAACCTGCGGAGAGAAACAAAAACAAAGGCTTTAGACAGAATTGGGGAGGACATCTTGCATCTACACAGTCCCATAGATAGCAACCTAACTCAGTTACCGAATTCCAGCTCTGCTTTGTCATTCTCCTCACTCAGTGCAAGATCAATACACTGAGTGGAATGGAGAGTCAGTCAATGGTGGAGCAGTTCCAGGATGTCTTATCTAGGAGACAGGCCTGAATACTAACAGAAGTGTCATAACGCCCCACCCCCAGTATGATGGGAGTCAGGATTCAACCTTCACCGGAGTTCACAGACTCTCTCTTGGGGCTGAGCAGACCATGGTTTTAGTCAATACCGAGATAAGATAAAGATAAAGAAACTGAACACAGGGTCCTGGTGAAGAATGCTGTGAGCCTGGTCATTGTCAACATGGCACTTGCGGAGTACTAAATGTCTAAATAGAACACGTCAATGTGTAATTATATCTGAAATATACTTTTCTATATACTATATAAACAATATCTAACGCCAAGCAGTGAATGCAAATATAGCCAATGAATGGTATCCGAACGTTCTTAATCCTTCTCCTGGTGACTCACAGTGCTTCATTATAAAGTATTCCTTCATTCAACACACATGATCCAGCTCATCAACTTATGAGGGAGAATTTAATGAGCTGGATCAGGTGTGTCAGGGCAGGAAAAAATTGAAATTGTGCAGAAATTGCCTACTAATCTAAGAGCCTACTGTGTATGAACAGTCCATGAAATATCTTTGTGTAGGTACATCCGTCAACTTATGGTTTGACAGTTATAGGCAGACTTCCTCTTCTTCCTTCTCGACAGTTTGTCTCTTCCCCAGTAACCTTGCCAAGATAAGCAAACCATGTTCAGCCTTGATGCAGAACACACAAAGAGAAATGCCAGTGAGAATGTCTCAGGTCACCTTAGTTAAACCAGAAAGCCTCCACTCTGCATAAATTAGCTGGCACAAATGTAACACACACACATACTGATGAAACTACTCATCATGAAGAACTCTTTTATTCCATGGCATTCATCCCAGCTCATTAATTTCAGCCTTACAGAATGAGAGACAGGCAGAGTATTCAGCAGTCACAACAGGTTTCTCCCGTACCAACCCTGATGAAATATTCAGCAGTCCCCATTTGGCGGAGGAACAATAGCGCAGTGAAGTCATCTGTAGTGGTGCACTGGCAAGCATTGACCTTATTCTGCTTCGTCTTCCTCTGCCAGCACTGTATTCACTTCCTGACGATGGGCTTACCTGCACACGTTGCCGTGGCAACGCCCCACAAAATAAAGACAAAATTGCTTCCTGTCGACATACTGCTCCGTTTTTCATGGCCAAAGCTGTGCTCAGTGCGGAGGTTCTTACTGTTTGACAATGCTCTTGCAATTTGTATGCAGCATTTCCATGTCAAATGAATTTAAGCCAAAAAAAATAATTTTAGCTTTACACAAAGGTTTACCCTGACACTACACATTTTTCCAATTCATCCTTCCTTCGTCTCAAACCACAGCTTCTAAACGGTCTACGTTTTGCCAATGCCTGAAAGAAAGAACCCGTGCAGCCATTAGTAACCTCCCTTAAGGCTGGAGAGTGTTGCTAGGTTTCAGCCAATGAGTGCTAAAATCCTGGGGTCTATTGAGTGCTCCACTTTTTCCATGATGGTTCTCAGCAAAGACTCTTAACACAAATTGAATCTTACAATGCCACACATACACAATGAAACATCCCAAAGATGCCATCTGTCTGACTGCTAAAATGGTTTGAAGAAGATGGTCAACTGGACAGCTAAGCACTTTCCATTTAAAGGACCCAAACATCTGTGAGTTGATGGGAAGAAAAGAAAAAAAACGGAAGGAGGAAAATAAATATACAAAACTACTACTTAAGTCAAAAAAAGTGAAATGATGGGATGAAAATCCAAGCTCTAATTTGCCAAGAATGCAGTGTTTGTCTGTGGTGTTGCTACTGGGTGGCAGGGTGGAAAAAATAAATAAATAAGCGGTCCATGAAATATGCAACGTCCGACCCCCCAAGTTCCCCCCGACTCCTCCGCGGGAGTTAACACTTCTGACTCACTCCAGCTCACACTGACCCCTGTGACATGTCAGCTTGCTCTCAAATATCACTCTAGCATCCATTAGCATGTATTTACAGCTGCACAATATTGATATAATATACTATACTGTATATTAAATATTATGACTTCAACAAATGATAATTTGGTGTAACAAGGTTAAAGAATGCGCTGCATTTTAAAATTAAAGATCAACTGAACTCAATCTTAAAGACTGGCTAGTATTCAAAATACCAGGATTCATTTCCATTTACTATAATTGCACACTTGCACTTTATATTGTCCCATTTTTATAATGTAATTAGATTTGTGTGTGTATATCTCTTGCCCTATATTTTCGTATTTTTGATATTCTGTATAAATGCACCACAGTGGGCCTGCGTGGAACAGCATTTCAACACTGAATACTGAGTATATTGTCTTGACAATCAACAAATCTTGAATCAAACCTGAAACCACATGTCTCAGCTAATAATCAGAGCCATTTCAAGAGGCCATTACAAGAGCAACATTTTTAGGCTGCTCCGTCAGATGCGACTGGGGCAGTGAAGATTATTTATAGATGTGTGTGAATATGAAGGGAGTAAGGGAGCATGAGAAGGTGCCGTGGGAAACAAAAGACCCTAGAGGGGGCCAGCAACTTTCCAAATAGCCTCTTGCAATGTCCATGTCAGCAGCAGCCCAGCACAGGGGGAGCAGCTGGTCTTCCTCTGCTTTGGCCCCTTCTAGACTAAACACTAAACCTCCCTCACTGCGTCTTTCCATCCATCCATTCATCCATCTATCCATCCGTCCATCCCCCCATACAGCCCTATACATTCTGACCCATGATCCCTGTGTTTGTTATAAGGGCTTAGTGAGGCACTTCCACAAATGTGCTCATTACAATCAGAAAAACACACAACTAGGAATGGTTCCAATTCCGACAAGCATTTTTAGAATAATTGCTTGTCTTTCTCTGACCACAGACGCCTGGTTTTAAAACCAAAAATGCGGCCACGACACGACAGTGCAGATCCAGAGTCTCATTATGGCCGGACTGTATCTAGAGCTGTTATGAACATGCTTATTCGTCGTTTAACGTTTTTTTAATTGTTTAACATGTCCCTGATAAAAAAGTACTTTTTTGTCCTATAATACAGAATAATGTGACTCTGGGTAGGTGGGGTGATTGTTTATTATGTCCCTCCAAATTTTCAGAAAGGGCTCCATCTGTGAGTTGATCTCAGTTAATGATTGAGAGGGAATTCAGAGGACGGACGGACGGACAGACAGACAAGCATCTGTCAGAGCTAGACAGAGTGCTATGTTTTTTTTCCCCCCTGAAATGTTGCATCCATCAGGAGCGGTGCACTAGCTGCTGATCGTGTTAGTATTTTGTTTTATAGGAGAGCTTCTAAAACACCACTTCTTAGACTGAATAAAGAATATTGCTCTCAATTTAATTAGCATTAATTATCATTAGTGCAACCACTCAGTCACACAATCATGAGTGCAGGAGCAATTACATTTGTTGCAGGGGGCACAACATCCCTCCATCCACACACAAACGTGACTGACCCCAGTCCTGACCTAGGCTTTGTCTCTGGGGTCAGTTTAAGCCACTGACCTTAAAGGAGACTGGATGACCAGAAGGTAGCTCAATAAAAGCCACATATGAACTAATGCTGGAACGTTTCTGCGAATTATAGAAGCACCTAGACCAAGATGACTATCTGGGCCATTAAAAGCCTTAGAGTGCAGCTGTCAACTGTGGTTGAAGCTTTGACCATATCAACTCTATGTTTATGTTTAATAATTAACAAGTAATTATTTAATTACTTATGAACCTTTTTTTCCATTGCAAGTGGACAAGCAGCACACAGCATGCCCCCTCCCCTTAAACTGAACCAATTCTAAAAGGTTAAGAATATTGATTGTCTTCATTTAATGAAGAATGTGTCATTATTTGCTGAGGCCTTGAGCTGTTTTTGGAGACTTTACAGGGATTGAGAAGATAACGATCAGCACACAGGGTACCTGATATCAACCTCTTTTATGCACTGTGAAGTTGGCTTCCTTATCTGACTCCCAAACACCCCTCATTGTGAGGCCAAGGTAATCATCTAAATGGCCCAGGAAGAGCCATGCTGTGTCTCACACCTTCTAAATAAAGGGCAGTTAGATTTATTCATGTACTCAGGATGGCTCCTCAGAGAACTGGCCAGACACTCAAGAATTACACTAACGAGAAAAGTTCAAATCTATAGATGTAACGTAGCAGGAACATTTTAAGGAAATCTATGCCCTATTTCTATTCAAATTTGGTCAAATGCGAAACACCTTACATCAAAAAAATCTAAATGTCAATGTTGCCATATAAAGGCGGTTATAATAATGATGCAAGTGTCACCATCTGAAGAGCAAAAACATCCATTTTAGGCTTATGCACATGACTGAATGGCCTCTGTTCATGCACAATACATTGTTCCTGGAACAGTGGAGTCATGCGAGCATATCGCGACTGTATTCTTTTCCAAACAAAAATATTTTCCACATATTTCCAATGGCATGTTTACAGAGAGGTCCACTGAGGGCTTCCCAAAAACACCAGTGATACTGGAAAAAAAAGAAAAGTATGCAAACCATCTGTATAACAGGCCAGAGGGCAAATACAGAGAAAGCTACGGACAGAAAAAAATAACATACAGCGGCCAATTAATAAAAGAGGAGGAAGGCTATCTTAGCCTTTGAGATGGAGAATAATCATCTATACCAATAGGGTGCTCTTAACTGTAGCTAGGGAGAGAGCTGGGAGACGTTTGCTCAAGGATCAGATTGAATACATGATCATATAATTCCACAGTGGTACAATGAATAGGGCAAGCAATAGTTGGTTAAGTTGCAGAGAACAGGTCGGACAAGTCCAGATAATCAGACAGGAAGCAGCCTAGACCCTCCGCACTAAGCAGCTTAACTGAGTTTTAGATGTCTGTAAATGGCATTTTCAGGAGGAAATATGCTACACTTTGTACCACATTGATTATGCCTCGATATTCCAGGTCGTGGCAGAGGTTAACCAATATGCCACCCATAGGAATTTTCTTCTAGAGACAGAAGCCAAGGTATAATCAGCAACAAGACCCAGAGCCCTGACCCAAGCCACTGAAGAGATCTATAGAGATAAAATACACGGAATATGACCCATTTCGCAGTATATATTTCGCTCAATAAGCTCAGGAGGTGATACAGGGTCAATGTTATTGATGCTGTGGAAAACCATGCTCCGAATTTCAAAGAGCTGGAGAGAACCCTGGAGAGAACGGATCTGTTATAAGTCAACACAGAGCAAAGCAATGGGGAGGGGAGACCGAAGAGATAAACCAGGAGCAATATAGTATACAAGGGAGTAGGTTACAGTTTGGAGAGGGGGCTACAGACAGGAAGGGCAGGGAATATATGAGCCCGCAGTCCTCCCATCCCAGCGGAAATCTAGTCTCCCTGCCCTTCCTGAACAAAACACTCCCATAAACACATCACGTACTACATTACTGACCACGCACTGGACAAACAAATAATTCCGCAGTCAAAGCAAACACAGGCTGTCAGTGGACGTGACCCATGTTCAAAGAATCTACTCAACTCAATCTACTGGTGCATATTACACTATGATGATGTTCACTCAGCCTCATTAGCAGTTTATGGTAAGTCCACACAATCATTTCTCAATCACCTTCATAAATGTTGTCCTTTTAAATATTGGAAATCCATAAAAGGCTATAAAATGCATAAAGCGCAAATGAGCCCTCTAACAAGTCACAGTGGTTTGAGCCCTCCAAGTCCCAGTTTTTCAACCACTGGGTCACGGACCACCGATGGGCTGCAGAGGCTTTTGACTGAGCCGTGAATCTAAAATCGAGACAGGCCATTGGTCCATAAAGGGCTACCGGCGCTGCGATAAATTGAAGATAAAACAGTCAAAAAAATTATAGAAATAATTTAAAGATCTTAAAGCAAATTTACTGCAAAAAGTAAATAAGATATTTTGAAAATGCAAACAGTAAAATAAAAAAGTAAAAAAGACCAACGACATCAATTTGAGCCAACGCTGTTAACATGTAAACGTAACAGCAGGTAAGTTCACGAGACACTGAGAAGCTTCTGTAGAGCAAAGAAAAAGCTGATACTGCTGTAAAAAGCCAGTTTTTGTGCAAATATAATCCAGAATATATGAAACGTGGGTTTGCCAGGGGTGTTTATGACATGGAGCCCAAGGCACAGTGCGTGGAGTGTGGATTGACACTTTCAAACGAGGCGCTGAAACCCTCAAAACAAAAACAACACCTCGAAACAAAGCATCCAAAACTCGTTGAAAAACCATCTGAGTACTTTCAGCGAAAACATGATGGACTACAAATGTTTTCATACCAAAGAAATTAAACAGAACACCTTTTAAAGTTTAAAAATTAGCAATTGGTTATTTAATATCATCTAATGTGGTCAAGTGAGCCATAGCAACATGCTGTGATTGATAGATGGGCCTTAATGTTGAATAGGTTGCTCCAAGTCACAGTGTTTGCATTGCAAGCATCCAGAACCATGTCACATGGTGAATTTCTCTGAAACCTGTATCGAGTGACCCAACAAACGTAAGAAATGTGAA
>JBBPDB010000028.1:9416993-9451667 GCA_037974465.1 Brachypetersius altus | reverse complement strand
TGGTTTGAGCCCTCCAAGTCCCAGTTTTTCAACCACTGGGTCACGGACCACCGATGGGCTGCAGAGGCTTTTGACTGGGCCGTGAATCTAAAATTGAGACAGGCCATTGGTCCATAAAGGGCTACCGGCGCTGCAATAAATTGAAGATAAAACAGTAAAAAAAATTATAGAAATAATTTAAAGGTCTTAAAGCAAATTTACTGCAAAAAGTAAATAAGATATTTTGAAAATGCAAACAGTAAAATAACAAAAGTAAAAAAGACTTAGTCAGCAGAGACCAACGTCATCAATTTGAGCCAACGCTGTTAACATGTAAACGTAACAGCATGTAAGTTCACGAGACACGGAGAAGTTTCTGAAGAGCAAAGAAAAAGCTGATACTGCTGTAAAAAGCCAGTTTTTGTGCAAATATAATCGAGAATATATGAAACATGGGTTTGCCGGGGGTGTTTATGACATGGAGCCCAAGGCACAGTGCGTGGAGTGTGGATTGACACTTTCAAACGAGGCGCCGAAACCCTCAAAACAAAAACAACACCTCGAAACAAAGCATCCAAAACTCGTTGAAAAACCATCGGAGTACTTTCAGCAAAAACATGATGGACTACAAATGTTTTCATACCAAAGAAATTAAACAGAACACTTTTTAAAAGTTTAAAAATTAGCAATTGGTTATTTAATATCATCTAATGTGGTCAAGTGGGCCATAGCAACATGCTGTGATTGATAGATGGGCCTTAATGTTGAATAGGTTGCTCCAAGTCACTGTGTTTACATTGCGAGCATCCAGAACCATGTCACATGGTGAATTTCTCTGAAACCTGTATCGAGTGACCCAACAAACGTAAGAAATGTGAAAATAATGGAAGTCAAACATGTCATATTAATGAGCTATCAAGGCAAGGTTGGGTGATTCTGCTTTTCGAAACAGACGGTATTAGAGTATTTTCTGCATGCCTACTTATTTTGCTCATTTAAAAATCTGTGTTTTTAATTTGGCCATGTAGTGGTCAGACATGTTGAGCGTGTTTTTAAAGAGATACTTTCCTCTGTGCAAAAACCAATTTCCTTCACAGCAAAGCGTGTGGTTTCCATTTCAAACCAACCACTTGGTGCTTTCATCCTCCCATTATAGTGAACTGCAACAGAGTCTAAACTGTGCAGAGGGATTCTTTAGGAGCTTTAAACACGCTGCTTAATTCAGCAGCAGAACGGAGAAGAGTTGACACTATGGTGCTAATAATGCACAGTATGTTCTACAGTGTCCTTACTATGGTTTCCTACCATGGCCTGACTGTGAAAATATGTTTCAGTGCGGTTTTCAAATGCAAGATAAAAATATATTTTTATGTTTGATTATCTGGTGAGAAGAATTCAGAGGGGAGATGGGTCTGAGACTAACCTAAGAGTCGACAAATGCCTGAACACCCTTACACTGACAAGCAAGCCCTGCCAGGTGCGATACCTTACTATGGAACCACAAAGCCACAAGATCACAGTGCTCTTGCTTTAAAGTCACTTTAACACCTGGAATCAGCAAACGATGGGATCCATGAAAAGTTGCACTCAGAAGAACCAAAGCATTCAGTGCACAGAGCTGGCCAGACAGTTCCTGCATGCCACAGATCCAATGTGATGGAACAGCCAAATTATGCCTCCAATTAGGCACCAAGTAAATAATGGACAGCAAGGTATTGACTGGCTGTATGCAAGGCCTTAAAAAGTGGTTCATAGTGATTATGGTGGCACACACTGGTTACAGACACTGTCCTACTACACAACAGCTCTTTTTTTCCCACTCAGTTTTACTTTAATGGACTTCACAAAGCTTAAACAAGTTTAAAACCGTAACAGCAAACATAAAAAAGGTTAGAAAACACTGCATCATTCACCAGCTGACATATTACCCACCCATGGAATTCAAAAAAGTGTCCGTTTGCCCTCTCAGGGTAACGGGGTTATATAAAGTTTGAAACAGTTTAGCCAGTGGGCTGGATCAGAGAGACTAGTGGTGATTGGACAAGCTTGAGTACACAGTCAGAATGTTGATTTGCCCTAGACTACTGTATCCCCTTAAAGAGGTCTTGTGATGCAGTGATTGGACACATTTAACAGTACCATGCCTGATTCATACAGTTCCTGTTTACGCCCGAATCTGAAATCAAACAGTTCTATGACGTGTAGGCCTACTGCCTGTGCTTAGAAAAAAGAACAAGCAGCACATTAACCACACGGAAGTGTCTCCTGAACTTGACGGATGCTGTCTCTGCACTGCGAAACCAGCTTAAGTTGAATTTCCTGTGATGAAAAGGCTTCACAGCCATGCACACATTTCACAACACAAAACAGCTGAGGTCAATGCCACTAGCCTCTTCAGGCAAGGGGGACTTGTGACTTCATACTACAAAGTGTAAGTGTTAAACCATACTCAGATGCAGCATTACAAAATAAAGGAAAGCTCATCTTCCTGTACATGACCGCTCTAAAGAATGATGGACAGTCAGTATAACGTGATTAAAGTGGCTTGATAAATAAAAAAAACACCTCAATGAATCAGCATTGAGGAGCTGAATGATACACATATGCAAATGAATATTTTAAGTTGTCCTGTTGGTGCACTCGGAAAGAAAGCTTTGCTTTAAAGTTCTTTTCTGTTTTTCCACTTGCTTGCAATATTTGAAAGGCTGTGGATGGTTTGTTCTTGCTCAGTTACATCTATTTGAATTGTTTGACCTTTTCCAAAAATACCAATTGTCAAAACAGCAGATTACTCAGTAATTAATAGTGACGGCCCTACAAACAAGCTTAACACTCATTCTGTTACAGGACAGTCCTTCCACTAGAAATGGAGCTGATGGTCTGTATACTGTGTGTAGGGTGTTAGAAAATACACTCGCTTCTAGTACATTTGCACTCACTTACTGTGGAGCAGGGAATAGACTCAAAACTCAAGCCATTTTGGTAGAAGGCCAGAGGGCTGTGTGTTAAAGAAGCTAGGACAGTAATGAGGCTGCTGGCACATCCTCCAGTAGCGCACAGCAAGGAATAATAGCATGCATTAACCTCTAAGGCTGGAATGGAAGGTTTCCAGACTAATTCGAGCAAAGGAGGCCTGCTGATCAGCTTGCCGGGGGCTTGAGACACATAAAAAAAAAAAAAGAGTGGAGGGGTGGAGGTGAGACTGCTGAAGGGGAGGAAAATATCCTCCATCGCATTTATTACCTCAAGACAGCCTTGTTGAAAATAGACCTTATGGCAAGTTCTCATAGAGTCTATTCACTGTGTGAAGTCCATGCTAAAAGGAACAAAATCAATACAAAGTGTAATCAAACAGACACAGATAGGATGCCTGTTTGGAAGCTTGATAAGGCAATGGACCTGCACAGAAACTAATCAGTGCGGACACAAATGAACTCTACAAGAGTTCCAGCGTCTCACATTGTATGCAGTAGTAGTTGCGGGTCGATACACACAGCAAATGCTGAATCAGATAGAGGGGAAAATCCCCATTCTGATGCAAGTCCAGCCTGAGATATCACAGAACTGGTTGTACTGCAGCATTGGGAAAAGTAAAGTGCTGTTTTGTGCAAGTCATGTATTACTTCCCATAGGTTAGGAAATAACTTTTATGACATGCAAAACTGACTCATTACAAAAGAAAAAGTGTTGGTTTTAGGCTCAGTATCGTATTGGAACAGAAATAGTGGTATTGTATCACCTCTAACAACGGTGTAACACTCTTGATTTTGCACTTTACTGAAAGTGCAGCTTTATAGACACTGCAGTGGATTTCTAGACTCCCACTCCCAACTTTTAGGGCTTACACTTTGTTATATGAAGGCTGGAAAAATCTAACAATCATGAATAATATCATAATTAGAGATTATAATAAAGGCCAAGTGATTAAATTGAACTTGATGATGACAAACAATGCCCTGCCTTTCAAAGACTCATAGGAAGCATTCATAAATATATTCAATAACATGTATGTGTGCCCATTAAGCTCTGCTGCATACTGATTAGGATAACTTAATATGCATCATTATTACGATGATTACTAATTCTTTGAGATTATAATATTTTATCCCAAGAAATCAAGTAATATCATGTAACCATGATGACTATGCATGCACTTATGATGCCCTTGTTCATTAATGTAGGCCATAAATGCAGGTATGAAATGCCAGCTGCTTTGGGTCACAGTGAAAGCTAATCCATGACATTGCAACACACTTTATGAGTAACTTCACTACTGAGCAAGCTCTGGCCAGTATAAGGCAATAATTACAAGACTGCTAGAATAAAGAAATACTTTTAAGACTTGACTCCATACTGTTCAACCTTTAGTCAGGCTGATTGGACCAGTTCACTCCTAACACCACTAGGCTTCTGCTGTGTCATGGAGCTGCAGCCAAGACTGTGCCTGCCCTGCCAGCAGCACCCAGGCTCTTAACAGCCTGCAGACAAAGAAACAAAAGCTGCAGGACCTTTCCTCAGCTTCAATACACATTCAAGTTCTTACACAAACTGTGAGAGACACAAAAGCAATCACTGAACTGAAGATCAGGAACCACATTATAATATTGACCATCAGAGTCACAGATAAACCCAGACAGAAATAGCCGATTAGTATTCAGTGGGTAAAAAAATCCTCCCAAAGTAAAGAATTTATTTTTTCCAAATCTAAGTACAAATCTGGATAGATAAACTGAAACTATAGGCTAGCAAGGAGAACAAAGTAAAGGGTGGAGAACAATGATGAGCACCAGAGGCCACTGATGGAGGAATAATAAATGAATAGGCCCACAGAATGAATACAGAGTGGAGCAGATTCTTTGTGCTCTACTGGACTCAAATTAATTCAAGAAAAAGGGTTCAGTGTTGACAAATTCAAGTTGAAGGGCATTAGTATTGTACCATTTAGACATCAATATTCATAAGTACTGAGGTGATAATACAAAACAGGCCACTGTGTTGCCATTTTGGTGAAAAAAACAGAGGATATGAGACACTTTAGGGTTGTAAGCTGAAGAGGAACTTACGGTAAAGTCTGAAGTCCAGCCAGGTTGTTTCTCTCCTCTCAGGTGACAAACGGGCTTAACCAGAGGCTGGGTCCTCGATTCAGGTGTCACAGTTGGGACATCTTCTTGTGTTTTTCGTACATGTAGCACCAGAACTTGTAAATTTAGCTGTCTGCCAGTGCATCAGGGTCCTGTGTCTTCCTCGGGTTCAACAATGTACACAGAAATCGAGCACAAAAGCAGAGAACCGCATCCTTCCTGTGTTCGAGCGTGTTATTCAGTGCTGCTGGTGCTACAGCTCATTCAGCCCAGCTCGGCCCTTTCTCTGTCTGAACACGCCCCCAAAGAGGGTCTTCTTAAAGACGCAGCGCGTGAAAGGGGCGCAGCCTCGAGCCACACGCAAAACGAAGATCTGTTCATGTTTACCGCTATTTAAACATTGTTTGAAACGCATTTATCCGTCTTTCCTCCCACCGTACGGCTAATTCAGCGGCTTCATGGACAAAAGTATTGGGACCATTACACCAACAGGAACTTTAATGACATTCCATTTAAATACACACGTTAATGTGAAGGTGGTCCCCCGTTTGCAGCTATAACAGCTTCCACATGATCTAGAAGTTTCTGTGGGAATTTGTGCTTATTAATTCTGTAGAGCATTTATGAGGTCAGACACTGAGGTTGGATGAGAAGGTTTGGCGCGCAATCTCTGTTCCAGTTCATTCCAAAGGTGTTTCACACAGAACTCCTCCAGTCATGTCTTTATGGAGCGTACAGTCATGCTGGAATAGAAAAGGTTCTACCCAAACTGTGTCCACAAAGTTGGAAGCATGATGTTTTCCAAAATGTCTTGGTCTGCTGAAGCATTAAGAATACCCTTCACTGGAAGGAAGGGGCCCCCTGAATTAAATAATACTTCTGTCCATATAATGCATTTTAGTTAACACCAATTAATCAACCAGACCAAGACAAATTAGGCCAAGGTGTTGTTTTATGAAGGATCCACTTTGGTTTTTTCCTTAAATAATGAAGTTAATGTAATTTTCACAGTCACAACAAAAGTTTCTTTTTAATGCATTGTTTTGGTGACTCCCTGAAGTTTTCTGCCTAGAATATCAGTCTGTTTAAATCTAAGGGATAAAGGTACCTTTAACAGTCATGTAAAAAATGAATCACACTTATTTGTGTGCATGAATATCAAGGAGACCCTTAGAGAAAGATATAAAATAAAAATGACCAGTTTATGGGTCCCTTAACATTTACACAAGCTATTGATTAAGAAGTAAAGGTTGTAAATCAAATCAACTGTCAAACCGAATTGTAAAGTGCTATTACATTTCTCTCCTCTGTATGAACAGCTTTGATCAAAAACATGACATTTTACAAGCTGATTTGATTTGTGATCTGCTTTTAACCTTTGTTTATTTAGTTTCACTTCATTTTAACCAGATTATTACTGACAGATGAAAAAGTGTGTTTGACACATAAGAAATTTGCTGCATTCTTTGTTGATGACTTGACCTGTCCTTGAAACTATTTCTCTTAATAGAAATGCAATACACTGACAGGGCCTGATTGCTGGCCGCTGCACTGTTTGAAGATAGTTAGCGCCCTCGGCTTCTAGGTGGCTTGCGTATTCACATGATGAATGGTCATTTACAAAAGTCTCCTATGGGTGTAATTTGCACCTCTGCCACGGGCCCCTTGGGAGACATATCCTCTTGCAAGACAAAGCCTCCGGCAGCGGTACTTAAGAGGAATGGAATGTTTAAACAGTTATATTATTACCTGCGGTTAGCAGTAATGCTGTTATCTAGGTATCAGTTTTGTCAAGGAGAAAGTTCTGTATACAGAGGGTCTTATGGATGACTTAATAGTCCACTAAACATAAAGACACTCAATTACCTCATTCATCATCTCTGATTGTGTGTTAGACACAGTCCTAGGTCATAATTTCATTAACAGCTTGGCATGCTATGCACCAAAGACGTCTTTTGTTCATATTTAAAAGTTATTTCCTCTATTTGGCTGTATTCCCAGCTTACAGAACCCGGTCCAGCACAGTGGTGGAAGTTAATGAATACCCATTAGCCCAGAGAGTTATTTTCAAACATTAAGGACCCTCAGTGTCAAGAGATCTCGCAGAGCCAGAGGCAAATTAACAGAAGTAATGTTCATAAGAAGCATATTTGTGTAGTTCAGGCCAATATAACCTAATTATATAAACCACATATGATCTAAGACCAATGCCCACCCTATTACTGGACCTTTTATAGCTCTGTTATTTGTAACATTTACACTTTTCTAAAGCCTGGTTGAGACAGGTAACTCAAATCAAAGTTTCTTCATGTCTGACCTACCAGGACGGATTTTCCAACTTTGTACAGCGTTACATTTGTAGAGGGTTTCTAGATACTTTGACCAGTCATATTGAATTTTGAGATGGTGATTCTTGATCTGAGAACGTGAAACGAAAAAGTTGGGGCTGCAGATCACGTATTATAACATAAACATGGAGAATTGATGGTGCAACTGCATAAAGCAAGACCAAGAGAGCACAACTGGCTTTACTCTATAAGGGGTCATGTAATCCTATGTTCTACATTATATAAAGTGGAATACTGTTAAGAAATATAGCATGAAAATTCTATAGTGATGGTCATTAAAGAACAGAATCCAGATCTAAGCTTGTAAACATATTTAAATGACAGTGTGATTATGAATGGACCAAAGAAGTCATCCATTACTGGTTCTGCTAGAAAATTTCCAGACTTTGTTTTGTTGCGTCAGTTACAAGGTACATATTTGTTGACACTGGGTATTAATGGAACTGGGTAAGCAGACAGCACAGTGATGGAAGTTTCTTAATGGGTCTTAATGAGGAGCTACCAGTCCAGAGAGAGTTACTTTCAAACATTAAGAAGAGAAGCTCCAGAGGTTTTTTTTTTGTCTTGCAGGTTTAGAGTAGATGAGCTTTTCCTATAATCCCTTTTATCTCATGAATGAGTTTTCAGCCCTCTCTCTCCTGACACCACAACGCTAACCCAAATGTCCAGACCAATGCTTTCCAGGCTGGAATAAAGAGATTATCTTCAGACGAGCTCTCCCACCCTCCCACTGCGCCTCGGCATGGTTTTTCTGGATCTTTATGAGTTTTACACTCACTTAGCATTCACATTCACATTCAGCCCCGCTCTCCGGGCTACGGCCGGGGGAAGAAAAGGAGGCCGATGCTGCTCAGATGGATCAAGTGTCATTTCCCGTTATGGATCTGACGTTGATGGTTATGGAGGGAGAGGCTTTCTCATGATAGAGAAATCTGAGAGATGAAAGGTCTGAGGAAGAAAGACAAAGCAGGCATTCCTTTTTCCAGTAACAGGGTACGCTTTGTAAGAGTAAACAACCAGCAACCTGATACATGGACAAAGCAACTGAGAAATAATTTTCACAGTGTCAATAATGTGAAGTACCACCCCTATAGCCCCCTTTCAGGTTACAGCCTGCTAAATATGAGCGAGTGAATCCGGTCTGTGATGTTTTGCATCGAAAAATACACTGAATGCACTAATATGACTTACTATTTAAAAATTAACACCATGTAGGCCATAAACACAAAACGATTGGACAGTAAGTACAATAAGTGGATTTTATGGATTTTAAGATTTAATGGAACTAATTTGTAATTCACTCACTCATGTTTAGCAGGTCGAAGGTACTCCACTCATATTAGCACTCATACAGCTTTTAATGCTTTATAAAAGCGGACCTTCAAATCAATGGTATTGTGTCTCCTTGTGCATTTAAATGGCATTCACATTTACAAAATGCAACGGCAGCACTTTAAACAATTTGTAGTAATTTTACACTCTATTCCTTAGCATAGCAAACTTTCACATTCACTAAAAAAGACATAAAAAAAGAGAGACTAACAGCGGCACTGAAAAATAAAATAATTTATTTTGGAAAAGAACCATGAGCTGGCCCATTATAATTCCTTAAAGGATTTGTACAGTGATGGTCACCTCACAGAGAACAAGACAGGAGTGTGGATTGTGATTTATCGTAGATTCCAGTTCTTCGGCTGTTTCTTTTAAAGACATTCCATGTGGAACCGCCATCTTGCTTCACTTTGTAAGTTGGAATATAAAAGCGAATGATCAAATAATCATAAATAAATTAAGCATATCTGCTGTCATAGACGTAGGCATATGTGTACACGGTGTCTCACTGTGAACTGTAAAAACACATTCTACAATATATTCAGAGTAGTACATACGACGCAAAAAAGAAATAACAAACATTGTTTTCAGTCTTTTTCTTCGGTGAGATGATAAGGGCTGTCTTCTGCTCTCTGAATTTAGGCAATGTAATCTGAGCACATGCAGACAGACGACTGTTTTTTGTTGTTATCAGTGATGTTTTCTGTACAAATCAGCTGAAATAAGGGCAGCGAATTTAGTCCTGCAACGCTGGTGTCCAACTATTCTTCAGGGGCAACTGCCCTTATGCTCTTGATTTCCCACATGACAGCAAACATCAAGCGCTGCTTCATAGAGCTGCTATTTGTTCATGTTGTAACCTGGTTTGGTGGCATGGCCTTATTTCATTTCACAGAAATAATAATACACTACTGCTTTTCAATTTATACTCTGGAGAGTTCAGCCGTTCTCACAGCGTCAAACACCTGTCCATCGTCCAACTCTGCGATGGTCCATGTCTCACTTCAACAAGGAAAATCACCTTGTAGATGCATGATTATGAACATACCCATAACCTTTTGCATGACAAAACACAGCGACACAACGAAAAACCAACTAGCAACAACTTTTGTAGTATCCACAGCTTCAAGCTTAGCAATAGCTCAGGTAAAAGCTCAAGGTTGATTTATTACTAAAAATAGCATCGTGGCTAAGAATAAAGGGTTTTAAACCATCACTTAAAACTGAAACGTGTCCAGTCCAAGAAGATCGTTTCCTCTTGTCCGACCAATACATTTAGCTGCATTTTATGCTTTGAGCAAGGTGCTGTCATGAATGGGGATGACTGAATGAATTCAAATGAATGTTACACAAACTCCCAGGATTTATGTACACCCAAGATGATTGGCGCTTTGGGGAAAACTGTAGCAGTACATGCAAAGCCTGTGATGTTGCTTTCCTCTCCTGGTTGAATTTTTGCTGTATCTAGTCTCTCACTGACAGAATCCTTCTTTTCGTTTTAAAAATATCTTTTTTTAATCCATTTTTGCAGTTTAGAAATATCTCTGATCAGCCACTGTTTAGAAGCGACGGGCTGAGTGACTCCACTGATCCCAAACAACAACACATTCGCGCCGAATGATTGTCGGTTCTCCGATGCTCTTACACACATGCGCACGCACGTACACTCACGGAGGGGTGAAAGAAATTCAAAGAAAGCAGCCAAGGATGTTCAACACTGAGTAACACCTCTATAAATAAAACTGTTTAAAAAGTCCATCAAAAAAAAGAGAGTATGAGAGGGAACAGACCACAACAACAGCAATGTGGGGAGCCCCAGCCAGGTGCGTTGTGATGGGGTCATTGGAACAAGAGTCTTGTATCAAACGAAAGAGGAGAAGCCAGTGGCAGGTGTCTGGGTGGAGGCCCCCAGGCTGCTGGGGGGCCGGTAGAGCGCGTGCTGGCTGTGGGCCTCGGAGGACAGCAGTGAAGGGGTGGGAGTCCGGCTGCCTTTGGGCCTGAAGAGTGTGCCCTGGCCCTGGGGCTGCGGGGAAGGTGTGTTGTGGGGCAGCAGAGGGGGCAGCGGGGGCAGAGCAGGAGGGTGGGGGCGGGACTCCGGCTCCGCCACTCCGTCAGGTTGCCCATAACCGTACGCTGGGGGGCGAGAGACACCTTTCTGCTGTCGGCGCCATGAATTGTAGTAAGTGGGATCGCTGATGTAGTGGTTGACAAAGGAATGGGTTTTCTGCCGGTTTGGATCCATCTCGTATTCGCTGTCGCTGCCCTACAGGCGGACAATGGGAAGACAAGGTTACACAATCCTGCTCATTAATAGTTTAATGGATTAAAGGTATAGTGCAGCCAGTACTTTTGAGGATGGATCAAATGTTTGACATGGTGTTTCCCAACCTTGGTCCTGGAGCGACTTGCATATTTAGTCGTTTTCATTGCTGTACAGTGAGAGTGTGCTGAAAAATACACCGGAAAGAATGCTCCAGGACCACAGTAGGGAACCACTGGTTTAGAGTAGCATCAAAAGGAAAATAAAAATGTAATTATATTTAAACAGACTACAAAGAATAGATCAAACACATACTTCACTGCAGGTCTAACTCTATTGTTGAGCTAACGCACGACTCAAAGGTACACTCGTTTTCTATCCTCTCTAATAGACTGATTAACTTCAGCAATATGACAGAGAACTAACAGCAACTACACATTTCACCAAAACTGCTAAGGAGAAGCAGTAACACTACACATATGTGACAGAATGGCCTCACCCCAAGCTCTGTGGAGCCAGGATCTGATATGAAAACACAAGATCCTCCTAAATGGGTGAAAAGTCATATTATGATGTTAGGTGTCCATGGACTAGGAATATCTAGTGAATTCTTAAGGCAGAGAGTGAGAGCGACTATACTCCTGCACTTAAAGTGTTTGAATCCCTCCTGGAGGCTTAGCAGGGGTCCTTTTATTTGCATTTATTTGCACAAGGTTATGGTAAACGGTGCAAATGAATGCAATGTGGGAGAAAAAAGCGGGTGGTGTTGCCTCAAAGAGCAAGTGTTTATTTGACCCCAGAGGAAGGTTGTTTTTACAATGTTGATGCCTGGCAAACAGGAGAAACCCCACTGTGGGAATTTGTTGAGGGTGCAGAGATGGTCAAACAAAAAAGGGTCCCCAGTTCCTATTCAACAACTAATCATAAAAATGTAACACTGTCCTTCTGCCCATTGTATTTCAATCTGGACTGTCACAATTACTCAAAACTATTACAATTACCTCATTTAAGAAAAGGGTCATTGTATCTTCTCCTTAAATGAACAGTGATAACTTGGCAGTTTGCATGATGATAATGCTTGTTTTACATTTGCCTACTGGTTTCATAGAGAAAGATTTATTTGCATTTCTTGCCAATGTACTGTATGTATAATATATAAGAAATGGAGATGATTTAAGTCTTTATTGTGAGGCAATATTGCAACAAAAGCCTCGATTTAGTCAGTAGATTATCCAATTACTATTGTAACAAATGGTGCGAACTCTAGTTCTGAAGCTGTTTGAGTCACGCAGCCTGTGCTTAGGGGCATGAAATCCCACCCTAGACTATCAGCGCATTTCCTGCAGGATAAAATCTAACTCCGGCTGAAATAAGTGAGCTGAAATCTCTGGACATGAGAATCAGCTCAGGCCATTCTTCCCATCTGTCTCCCACGAGGGAGGTCGCCATGCAGAGATGACTAAAACGGCAAGGAGCGTCTGCTCGGATCAATATGGAGCATCATTTGTCAGGGAAAGGTCAGGCTCGCTCATTTTTATCGAACAGAATGCCAACCCCTTTCTTTTCCTAGGTTAGCAGAAATGATTCCGCCTAAAGCCATTGTGCTTATACAACGCTCCTCGCTGGGGGAGGGGTGTCCTTTCCCATTGGGAATGCTGCCGTACATAATGGAGAAAAAGGAATGTCTCTTTATCTATGATGTTGGAGGACAGAAAAACAAGCAGGCTTATGCAGAGGAACGTCAATAGCTTTAGTGAGGAAACAGAGAAACTGGGTCGAGAGCAGTTTTGAGAAAATGCAAACTTGACACACATAAAGATGAATGATCCATATAAAAAAACCCTCTTTTGCCTGCACAGGCTTGCATTTCCAGTTAATCACTTCAAATATCAGTTAAAAAAATACATGCCATGCACCTATTAAATCTCCATTAAACCTAATCCTGGATTAAGTGTTTTTTTCCAAAGGTGTAGCACCATTGACAATGTAGTTTAGAATAAGACTAAACTGAATAATTCACTGAACCTGGATTCGCATAATCCACTGAACCAGCCTCGAGTGTTTTTGCATGTATGTGATTGACTCTAATCCTGGTGGTCTCAGGTACCTGTGAGTCAGACACCTCGGAGGGTTTCTCAGTCAGGCTGCTGCTCTCAGCTGGGATCAAGTCATTACATTTAGCACTGACGTCCTCATCAGAGTAGTGCAGACTGCCTGGACTGGGCCGAGGAGGAGACCTGCGGCCGGGAGAGAGGAGAGAGCAGGAAAAATACAGAGATTAGAGTCCATATACAGAGCATTAGAGTAAAAGCTTTGACCCAGATTCATCATGCCCGAAGTCATTTAAATCTAAGTAAAAGAAATCATCCTAGATCAGTGCGTCCGCTCTGAAGTCTAAAGGGCCCATTTCATGAAAAGCTGACTGTTCTTTGCCTTTTTGAAACAAGTCTAATGCAAACAAGTTTCAAAAGTTAAGAATAGAGCTCTTTTACATATATTAGTCTTGAAGACATTGTTAAAAGTGGTTTTAACCACATAAAAATAGGCGTATTTATTTTTAATAAACTTGATGTCACCATTTATCCACTTTTGTCCAAGTGTCAGGGAACACTTTGAGGATTCTGTCACACAAATATGAAAAAAAAAAGTTCTTCTTCCTTGAAGAGCTGTATTCTTGAAAGATAACATTTTTCAGGACCATAACAAAACGTGACTTTTATTAAAACTGAACATTTTTCCTGTTCCATTCTGAGGCTCACGGTCACTAAGAAGCGTGATGCCATTACACCCTGATGGTCGGAAGATGAAAGTCACTAACCACCATTAGGGGATTCACCAGAAACTGACTATACACCAGATGGACACACAGAGGGCAGAAAAAGAGCAGGCTCATTCAGAGGAACAGGGGAAGGAGCAGTGCTACCACAGAATAGCCATTCATAATTGGCCCCTAATCTCCCGCGCTGCTCTGATCTTCGAGGAGATAGTGAGGCGTCTGTTTGGCATGTGGAAAGGGCCGGACCCACTGGTGCTCTTGCAAAGCATCACGGTGCACAAATTAGACCCTCAGGCCAGCAAGCCCTCCTCACAGAAGAGTTCTCTCGGGTTGATTATATCTGAAAGAGGACCCTCATGCACGTCGGGGGCGACCCTCGTGTCAGAGAGCAACAGATGTTTCCGTGAGCTTTGCTATGAGGCAAAGGAGAGCAAAACATTTGCCTGTCCTACAAACATAGTGCAGAAACCGCAGCTCTTTGACTCCACTGGCCCAAAGCAAAGCAGAGGTCTTTTTGAGCTCCAGTTTACTTGATCTGCCCTAATGAGCGCTGATGTGCTCGCAGCCAAGGTCACTGGAGATGTTAGCTTTTGAACTAAACAGGAGGAGGAGGACCCCAAAGCCGCCCGTCCTGCTTCAGTAAGCTAAGTATATAAATCAAAGCACAGAAAAAAGATTCAGGAAGAAGCCTGCACAGAAGGTAATGAGACAAGCAACATCAGGTATTTGTATGCAGGCCTCATCAACTAGGAAGGATATTTAAAAACAGGGTGAGCAGAGACTAGATGTGAGTTGATTTATCTCATTTTTAATGGTTAGCTTCAGAAAGAAGGAAGCAACAAAGACTTCTGTTTTTTATTCCCCATTAAAGCTTTAGGGCAAGGTGACCCTGTTGAAGTCTGCCCTCTCAGTGGTTGTCCTGGCAAAGCCTCCAAGACAAGCTCTTTCTATTAGGGATGGGTGGATGGATCCTGAAATACTGACACTTCTGATCCGGATGCTACTCGCTGAGAACGGATTCTCATAAAAACAAGTGTTTGCTTTCAACAGTAAACTGGTTATACATATTTTATTAAACTGGTAATGGAAAAAGATCATTCCTGAAACAAAATGCTTGCCTTTGTTTCACATACATGCAGAGGGAAAACAAAACATTCAGTCTATGAGTCTGTTTTGAAACATTATGCAAAGGGTTTCAAATATACACTTTTATTTTATTCATATAGAAATAAAGAATTACTTTTAGGAAGCAAGATATAGAGGGTTTAAAAGGAAATGTGTTGTATTTTTTGATTTAAAAAAAAAAAAAAACGTTTAAAATAACTGGTAAAACCTGAAAACATGCCATGAATAATACACGGTCCTTGGTTCAAATAACATTAAAATGTTTCAGGTAGTTTTGGAAAGAACTACTACATATTTATCTATAACAAATGGTGCCTTTGAGAACTATGGGACTGGGTCTTTTGGATCATTACAGACTGTCTAGGACAACTGCTTTTTTTCCCTGATTTTTCTAGCAATTTATTAAAAAAAAGATAAACCCCAGCAGTAATCTTCAGTACACTTCGCTCATAGAAACATGAACAAGAGCGGGTGATTTTGGAATTATAAAATACAATTTAATGTAACTTACCCTTGCTTTAACCATACTGTTAACAAGAGCGGATGTATATTATATTATAATTAATGAAACCAATTAAAAACAGAGTCATCCTAAAGTCTTTGACCTTAAACATGCAATGCATGTATATTTCCATGCAGATTTCAATCCTACTCCTTTTAAATCAGTGAACAGCCTTTTCCCAAGCCCTCATTATGTCTTAGGCCTAACCCAGATGCACGTGGGCCTGATGCCAGTACCAGGTTTAGCAGGGGTATCAGAGCAAGACATTTACCAAACTGAGATGAGCCTGGAGCTCTGAACACACACAAATGAGTTGTATGCTGCCAGAACGCTCTGGCTGTGAAAGAGTTAACCCAGAGAAAACGGGGCCCCTGAGATGAGCTCATAGGGGTAGGGGGAGGTGGGTGTTATGAAAAAGTGTCTGCTTAAAATTCTGAAGAGGCAGAGCCTTAGAGCAGCTCTGAGGAGAAGCCATGTCAGCCCAACACCCATCACCATCCACGATGTAGCATCAATTATTCAATCCCCCTGTTTTCTCTGTGTCTCCCTCACTACTGCTAAGTCCCTGCCGTCTCCATCCATCCATCTATTATCTGTCCATCCATCAACTCTCCGCTGTCACGCATGCAAATAAACATGATTGTGCAAATATAGCAGCAGCAGGACAGAGAATGTGCAGTGTAATAGAGGGGTGTTTCCAGAGGTAATTAAAAGTTGTTGTAATCAGCTAATTTACACTTCCTTCCTGAATTGAAGAGGGTCTGATAGAGCAGGGAACACTAAAATGTGCAGCATAGGGGTACTCTAGTATCAGGCTTGAGAATCATCATTTTAAGGTATCATTTAAAAAGTCTATGTAGCTCAAAAATGATGTACAATTTGTTGTATGGGCTTTAGAGAATGTGATCAAACTCCATAAAGAAACGAGTCCGGGACATCTTCACCATAGAATCTTTTTGCTTTACCTGTCAGACCTGGTCAGATCTGAGTTTGGGCTTCTTTTTCATGTACTTGTCCACTATTAGATCAGAGTATATGATATGAGTTGAAAGGGAATGGACAAGAGGAATGATCTTTTGCACCTACCCTTAAATCGAGTCCTGTTTATGACTAAAGATAACATACTAGCCAGAGCTAGAACTCTATTGTCTCCAGTTGTTCTCCATCATTGGGAAGCGGATAAATCCAATTTCTGTCTGTGTCTGAAGCCTCTGTCCTTAAAAAAATCTCTTTTGCCTTTCCTCTCTTTCCCTCCTCCCTCCTTCCCTCCCTGGAGTGGGCAGCTCTGATGCAGCACTGCAGCCCAAGTGCAAGTGTTCAAAGGGGCAAGGAGCTGTTCTGGCTCCTTTGATCCCATGCAGGCCTCCTCAGTTGGGTAGCAGACCAGCACAGCACAAACTCCCCCACACCCCTACGCATGCATTCCACTCTAATGGGCCTAAAAAGTCATCTCCGGTTACTACCCACAGGAAGTTGTCCACAAACTCAACCTTCCACGCGATTGGCCACGTGACCCTCTGATTCGCTCTCAGGGGACATGGCTACAGATTGCTGACACAGCTCAGATAGGAACCGCATACAGAGTTTGTGCTATCTGTGTTTGCACAAATGCTGCACATACGCAAAAGGCAAAGTGCCCTTGTGCTGAGGGTGCATGCCATCTCAGTCCACGTGTGGCAGAGCAGCAGAGGAAGCAACAAAGTCCAGAAGGACCACGACGAATACGGTCCAGGCTCGCCAAGAGCCGCTCTTTGTCTGGAGGAAACAAACAAGATCCTCATGCATGGAAAAAGAGGCGCTTTGTGTTGGGAGCCCTTACATAAATAGCAACTTTCTACAATGTGCACTTTGAATGTCAATAAGAATTGGAAGGGAAGGGGGGGGGTGTTCTGCACAGTCTGTTCATGTTCTTTTTGGTTGACAGATTGCTCTTGGAACGTGGGAAGGGGTAACTGCCATTAGAATCTTTGCCAATTTTCTACTCAATACGTTTAATGGATGCCAGGGAGCTGAATTTAAATCAGCTGTGGGTCTGAGCTCTAGGCAAAGAGGACAATGATCGGTCTGGTTTTCCTTTCGCAAATGTACTAAATTTTGTGGTGTAGAAAAGTCTTTTTGCTACAAACAGATTTACTGTAACATGTCATATAGTATCTACATCTGTTTAGTAATGGGAGATTTGGTCATTAATGCGTCTCGTGTGCATTCAGTTGCCAGCCTATAAGCACCTACCCTTTATCCACAATCACTGGCAATTTTAAAACTTGCCATACAGGTGAATGTTTTGGAGTTTATAATAACTTTAGTGTATCCGCAGCTTTTGAAGGTACATTAATAGAAAGGATCAGCCGTTAATATCTGTTCATACGATGGTCCCATAAAGGTCATGACAGAGTCATACAGTGTGCAGCTACAGATGTGTGCCTGTCAGTTCTTGTAAACTATAAAGTGCAGTTGTATGGTGTGTGTTTTTCACATGTTTAAACAAGCATGGTCTTCCAGCTTCAAAGGAAAGCATACTCACCGAGTGTAGATGCCATTCTTCCGGCAGAAGGAGTTTTTGACAGAAAGGCGTCTATTGTTGAGCTCCAGAGCCGGGAAGCGGCCTTCGTCTAGCCTCATCATCTCTCCATGGGAAAGGGGCAGAGATGTGCAGTTTGAATGGCCACCTGCATGCAGACAAGAGATCACAATACATCCAAAAGGTTTGGGTTTATTCATGGCACAAACTGCAAAAAGGGTTCATTTAAAAAGTATCTTTAATCTCAGAATAAATGAATTGGCAGAATTCAAAGTAGTTTGATGTAAATTGTTCTGTTCTAGATAAACGTATTGAGAATAGTCCACAATGGTGGGTATAGGAACCTGATGCCCAAAGTGTTAAATGTCTCTGAATGTTATTTTACAGGAAATTATTAAATTATATTGCCCGTGTCTAACATAGTGTTTGGTCCAAAACATACTTTTTCAATACATTTAAGGTACATTTAATAATGTAAGAGGAACCATGCAGGACACCTGGCTTATGGAGGGTAATAAAATGGCTATATATTCATTGTAGACATTACGGCACCCGGGTTCCTATCACCAACACAGTAAAGAGTCTTTACATCCCCCTCATTTCACATCAGACTCCTCTTATTTGGGGCGGCTGGTGGCCTAGTGGTTAGGGAGTTGCCCTGGGATCGGAAGATCAAGGCTTCAAATCACAGCACCAAAGAGGGACCCTTGAGCAAAGTACCATCCACATACACTGCTCCTCGTGCAGCCTGTTGGTGGCAGCCCCCTGCTTCACTTGGTGAACGAGTTAAATGCAGAGAAAGATTTGCACAGTGTGTCCAGTGCTGTGGTGTGTTCATGCCACTTCACTTTAACCCTTTTGCTTACATCTCAAAAATTAAATAGAGTAGAAATCTGAAATCCCATTTAAATCAATTTACAATGCATGACAATTTGATTTTGCTTCTCCTACAGTTATACATGCTGAACCTCTTCTGTTTGGTCAATTTGACGATACAATTAAACAAAAAGCTGATAAGAGCTGCACCAGTGTGTGCATACAGAAGCTGGATCTTAATTGACGAATAACTGCTCTCCTTTAGTTAGAACATTAAATGTGTAAAAATCCCTGGTGTGCAAACCAGTAACACAACAGTAACAAAAGTTTTGACACTTCTCTATAGGAGCATTAGAAATGTGTGGATTTTACCATGGCAGTAACAATACTGTATCACAGAAAAATGATTTGGTCCTTTAACAGCCTGCTTCCAAATGTTAGAGGGCCTCAGTGAAACCTGACAGCTTCAAACCTCTTCTCTGTAACATGAGCAGACACTGGCACTTTAAAGATGCATATTTCCTTTGTTAATTGTTATTGTGATAGTGGTCTTTGCAAATCAGATACTGCAGAATACTGAAAAAAGAGAACAAAACCAACAAATCAGGCATATTTTTGTGATCACATGATCTGACAAGCATAAGTAACTGCAATCCATAATGAAGTGCAGTTGTTTATCATGTTACATGAAGGCTTCATTATAGGCTTACTGCAGTGTATCTAGCAATTGGGGGCCACTTTTAGTTTTCACCACCTTTAGCAGACTTCAGTGGAGACTGGCTACAAGTTGTCCATGGATAAAGCAATGAGTAGCAAAGTGGGAGATCGTGCACAATTAAAATGGTGTTATTTTATTATTAAACATGATATATACTTTCCTATGCGGCTTTTTTCTACTCTTACAACAAAACGTGTTACTTTTAAATGGAAATAATGTTTCTTTAAGACCAAATTGCACAAGATAAATATGACTAAGTGCAATTTATTACCAAAAAAGAAGAAGAACGCAATTCATTATTTTATTCATTTGACAGCCCTTCTAGCAATATGTACTCTCTACTTTTACCCTTATCGTACCAGCCTTAGGCTCATACTGTCATGAGTGGACGTGAGGAGTGATTTCAGAGGTAGGCCGATGTGGCTGTGACCCCTCCACACACTTCTGCTGGTCAGTGAGGTCTCACCCACATAAGACCTCTAGACCAGACTAAAACAAACTGGGTGATAGAGGCGGATGAACAGACCAAAGCTGGAGAGCCAGAGAGAGATGAAGGGGGGCAGGGCAGACCCTGAGAGTGGTCCTTTGTGTCTCACACAAGCACGTCCCTTGTGCTACTACAAGCATCCAAAGCCCTGTTTACTGACTTCGGCCCTGGCACCATACACCGAAACGCTGACCAAGCTCACAAGCAGCCATGTGAGACGCACACACGCACACAAACTCCTGACCTTTCCTCTGTCACTCTTATTTTTAGAGCTAGAGTGCATGTGTACACTCCCAAAATGATTTCTCTCAGGAAGCCTGTGTGTGCTTAAATCACTCCACGCTTGGTTAAACACTTGCTGTCCATTTTGTTAGCTGCTGGACCACAGGCTCACAGGTCGTCGGCTGTTAATCATGAGAAAAGCTGCCTAGCCTGCATATGGGCTGACATGAGACCGAGACGGTGCTCGCACATGGCCATGCGCTGTCTTAACCTCGGATGATGTGAGGCAAATTTAACTACTATGGCATCTCATTCAGAATGTTTAATGATACTAAATGAACCTTCTTAGTCACAGTTATTGCTGGCAGCAGCAAAACCATCATTCAATGTTAATTATTTCTCACATGCACCTCACAGAAACAAGCAGAGAAGTTCTGATGAAAGTGCAAATTCTGAGCTTTCGATCAATATTGTTTGTAGGAGGAGCAGATATTTATTTATCATTAAAAATCATATGACATATTTACATTAGAATATAATAAAAACAAATGGTTATTATATATGTCATTAATAACATATTTATTCAGTCATTAATTATGCAGTAGCCCAGACTATCTTTTCCCCAGCCACATCCACCAGCTCCTCCTAAGGGGGACTCCAGGCGTTCCCAGGCCAGCCAAGATGTAATTCCAGCATGCCCTGGGTCTGCCCTGTGGTGTCCTCCCAGCTGACTGTGCACTTCCACCTCAACTGGCTCCTTTTAATGCAGAGGAGCAGCAATGTATTCCAGGCCCCTCCCAGAGTTTCTCACCCTATCCAAGAGAGCACCCAGCCACGCTGTGGCCCCTACCTGACAGCTGATCTCTCACGATCCCTTGAGAAAAAAGACCCCTCCACTCACGGCAGTATTTCACTCCCAACTTGGAGGGAACCAGCCATTATCCAATATAGAACCATGAGCACAGACCTAAACGTGCTAATCTTCATTCCAGCTGCTTTACAGACAGCTGCGAACCACCTAAATGAATCCTGCAGAAAGCAGAGACGCAATCCTGAACTCACTACACTGGACACCACCCTCCACCCACTGCCCTAAAAAATCCTGTCCATGAAAATCACGAACAGAATTGGCCAGCCCTGGTGGAGTCCAACATCCTCTGGGAACGGGCCTGACTTAGAGCCAAGAACACTGAGGTTATAAAGGGATGGTTAAAACCTGGCGCCCTGTATTCCTGCAGCACCCCCCACAACACACCCAGGGAAAGATAAACCTCCAGATCTAAAAAAACATTTAGACTGACTTAGGAAACCCTGATGACTACAATACTTGCGAGGGTGAAGAGATGATCCATGGCCTGGACGGTTTCCGTATTTATGAAATATGTACACAGGTATCTATACTTGAACATCATAGCCAAACTGAAGTAAAGACTAATGAATGAATCTCCTTTTGTCCTTTATTTGAAGCTTCATCTGCGCAACAAGTCGTTTTTTCCTTTTATGGTAAAATGAATCAGTTAATGTAAATTCTGGACCCAGAAGAGTTGAGATGCAGATCTGGTTTCAGAGCATACCTGAATCAGTCTTCTTGGTGTACTTTTTACTCTGCCCACGGATGATGAGGATGAAGATCAGCAGGAGGATGAAGATCAGGCCCACGAGTGCTATCACCACCAAAAACCACCACTCCTCATAAAACGGAGAGACTTTCTGGGCTGAAAATGCAAAAAGTGACAAGATTATAGCTAGGGCTGCACAATATATTGCAAATTTACTGTCATCGTGAGATCGACATGCACAATATACACATCGCGAAAGACTGACTGAACTGCAGTAAATGGTGTTTTTCCAAAGTTCTTCACCCAGAGCCACACAAGGGCAAAAAAATCACTGGGCATCTTCTGTGCTACTGTTATAGATTGTTCCTTTTGCTATTTCTGGCTAAGAACTTACTAGAATTTAAATTATGTTTACAGTTATTTAAGATTTAAAATGATTAAAAAAAATATTTTTTTTCAACAATATTCAACGGTTCAAATGTTTTATGGGAGGCATTAAATGCTTTGTTTAAGGAAATTCTATATATATATCACCAGCAAATCCAAAGCAGAAAAACATTAACACTATGAAGGGTTTTTTCTTATTTATCACATGTGATAAGTGCCATTGCAACACTCAACAACATTATCGCATATTTTCCTAATATCGTGCAACCCTAATTATAGTAATTTATAAAACTCACAATGAACATATTTATATGCTCTTTATTCCATTCTGGCACCAGCTCACCCTTACATTGTGTGAACACTTAAATCAATAGAACCAATGAACCAATAGAACGGTACAAAATTACGAAAGCAATGAATTATGATTTAATTCAAATGTAACTTTTCTTACCAGATATAGAAGGGGAGGGAGCACTGGGAGAGCCATAGCCGTAGTCATTGACCGCAATCACCCGGAAATCATAGGTGACCCCTTCTCTCAGCATGTCCAAGTTAAGAGTGTATGATGTCACCTCTTTGGGGATGTCCTTGATAAGAATGTCCCATAATCCTTCATCTGAAAGTTATTAAAACATTTATAGATTATTTTCCCACATGATTCTAAGTTCTGTCTGGATTAAGCTGCATTTCTTTCTGCACTCTGGGACTCACCTGATGGTCTGGCTTCTATGACATAGCGTGTGATGGGGGCTCGGCCAGGGTCACCGCTGGTCCAGTGGAGGGTGAGGGCTGTGCCGTACCGTGAGATAAACGGCTCTCCTGGAGGTCCAGGTGCACCTGCCCATGGTGACCAACAACAAGAAAATAAGGGGCTGTGTAATGCAAGCCTATGGGTACCACGCATTGAAAGGTCTATCATGTTCCACAAAAACAGCTAAACTAAAATTGTCCCACTGGTTGGATTCTTTGACATAGATTAAACCTATATGGGCCGCACTGCAATTCTAGCTCCAATAAAAAAAATCTTGGGCTTAATCTGGGCCCAGGGGACTGGCTATACATGTATCAAAAGCTCAGCCAGCCAGACCTTCTCCTGGTCCTGTGGTGATGTTGGCCTCCACCTCTGGCCCGTAGGTCAGGGTTTTGGCACGGATGCGGAAGTTGTAGGTCACCCCGTCGGCCAGGTCTTTGATTTTCATCCACAGGGGGGCGCTGCCTTTCACATCCACTGTAACAACCTTACTGACACCTGGAGTGTGAGGAGAGGAGTCTGTAAAGGAGACACTACAACTCTAGATACATGCTAAAATCGAGAGAAAGAGCTCACACACACATACACTGGCAGTTAAAAGTTTAGGGACACCTTGTTCTTCATGATTGCTTATCATTAAATAAGCACTGGCCAGTAACTGCTCATAAAGAAGACCCTTCCACCAAATTGTCTTCCTCGGTTTTGAAAGATAATGAATAATTATTTGACAGCTTTCTATTCCACACTCTTGTTAAAGGGGCATTTTGCAAAGAAAGCAGAAAGAACTTAACAGCGTTTCATTTATTTTTTCTAATTATTGTCAAAATGTCAAAGTTAAAAGCCTTATGTACTTAGCACATTTTGAAATGTCTTCTTAGCCCTTTTTTCAATTCTGCAGTGTACATTCAATATGCTGTAAGACTCGGACCAATAAACAGAGTAGGACTGTTGCATTTGAGTGTGACCTTTGGGTTCAGAGAGAGAGGCCCACCGTAAACATCAAATCTTCACATCTGCACCACTTTGGAGAAATTACTGAGCTGGGTACCACAGGCACCCTCTTTTTCTCTCAGTCTTCATCTGCTCTCAATTACGTAGGAATCCAGCGAATAAGCCGCGCTAAGATGTGTTTAAATCATGCCTCAGTCAATTACAGAGCGTGAAACGTAGCAGAAGTATGCCAACTATTACATGTTTTGCCTTCGTATGGGAGGCTCACAGGTTGGACCAATTTAGAAAGCAAATTTCGGAGATTTGGGAGTTTAAAGGGCAGCAGTGGCAGACGGGTGTAAATCAAGGCCTTCTTAAGTCTACCTCAGTAAATGGTTAGACGTTTCTCACCATCAACGGGTGTGCAAGGCTCGTAGACTAGGCGGTAGCCCTCAATGATGCCATTAGGCTGCTTGGGCTCTCCCCAGGACATGTTCACAGAGGTGGTGGTGAGCTCGCTGAAGTGGATGAAGCTGGGAGCGCTGGGAGCTGTGGAAGAACACAAACACAGTCTTGGATGGAGATTAAATTGCTGACTTTGCATAATACAGTTACATCAATGAACATAATCTTTCATAACAACTCCTGACAGTATGTATCATCTCTCACGACCAGTGTGTAGCATGTTATATCTATGTTATGTAGCAAAGTTACCTGGTTAGGTGTTTTTTTTTTACAGTATTAAAGTGTCCACATTTTTGTCTTGAGGGGCCAAAACACAATGCCTGTAGTTGACCAAGGGCCAAAAAACATGCATTTTATTGCATTACACTATATATTGTGACTAAAATACTTTGAAATACAATTTATAAGAATTTAATAACATATAAATAAGTCTGGTCTGTCATCAAGTGAGGCGGTGGATTAGGAGGGCAACCTTAGAGTGTGTGTGAGTGTTTATAGACAGACGGACAAATATATCAACCCCAGCGAAGTTGCGGCTTCAGACGCGGATTTTTCTTAGAATCTAACTAATAATTGTTTGTGGAAACACCTGCAAATTCGTGGATATCCCCCGCTATACATGTTTTATTCATGCATTTTAGCGCTAAATTATTAATAAAAAAAAAAAAACAGTGTACACCGTACAGCATGTATACAGGTTTACCTTTATAGTTGTATAAGACTGAGAATAAAATTAAATGAGAGTGATATTGGGGAGCATAGTTAGGGTTTACGCTTTAAAAAAAACATTATTTTTTACATCACATCACAGATTTGTGTTTTTTCACAATTCGCGACTGCCCTTGGAACACAATACTTGCAAATTTTGGGGGTTTACTGTATAGACAAATGTGTGTTTGTGTGCGTATTTATGATAAAGTGGAAACTAGCTGATCACAAGCTTCTAACTTTCAGCACTAAGCACACTAAGCCAGGCCCAAAGTTGTAACCCTACTTTTCAATTTGTTATATAAATGCATCACAGCCATCTGGGATCAGGCTGATTTTGCGGTATTGCTAGCCTCTTTTGCAGCAGGAGCAGAGAAGCTTGTATTGGCTGATGTCCCAGGATCTCAGCACTGAGCTTACTGTCTGCCTTTTCTGTTCCCGCCGTCACCTCCCTGCTACACTGTCAAAGCTTTCAAGGGAAAGGAAACAACCAGAGGAATTTGTTTTAGAAAAAGTCCTTTTTCTGCCCAGACCACAGCGGAGAGCATGGGACACCAAGAACACAGAGCTCTTTGTTCAATCCTGCCAAAACTCACACCACATGCCACCCATACCATCAACTTCCCCCTAGCAAGCCGTCATAGTCTTCCGGGCCTGGGGCCTTCCCATTGGAGAGCGCCAAATGACTCCCGAAACTGTCAGACTGGATTAGAGCCACCCAGAACCCAAACCTAAACACAACCCATCTCCTTCAAGTCCAATAATCATTGCAGTTATGCATGCAGTAAGATGCGTGACCTCTTGTACTGACAGCTCATAACCTATGCAGCAGGGAGCTGTGGGAACAGAGTGGGCACAACGATAAAGAACATCCTACCCAGGCTTTTTTTTAAACATCTGATTCATAATTGTGTTTCACTCATTTTGAGTTACAAATGCCAGTTTGTGCAGAAATGATTTACTGCTTCTGATCACATACATCGTTCATTCTCTTCCAATTCTGCTGTGAACTTCAGGCACTAAAAGTACAATTGAGGCATTTTTGCTAACGTCTTCTAAAGAGAAAGCTGCATTTACACCATTAATTAATATTTGAATAACAATTTTAATGTATTTTAATATTGTTAAGATGTATGGCCCCTTTTCTCACTAAGACTGATGACAACATTAAAAAGCATATCTAGTCAAATTACATGTTTTGTTGCAAGTGAGAAGAACACACACATACACCATATGGACAAAAGTATTGGGATGCCTGACAATGAAACCAATAGGGACGTTAAAGACATCGCATTCAAATACACTTTGAGGCACCGATGTTGGATGAGAAGGTCAGGCACACAATATCCATTCCAGTTCCTCTCAAAGGTGTTGGATGGGGTTGAGGTCAGGGCTCTGTGCGGTCCAGTCCAGTTCTTCCACACCATTAGAAAAGGTTCTTCCCCAAACTGTGCCCACAAATTTTGTGTGGGTGTGTCCCAATAAGTTTGCACATACAGTGTATGTTTTACTTTTTCTGACCTGTAAAACTTAGCAAATAAATAGAATTTGCACTTGAATATAACCTTTATTTAAAAAAAAGACAAAAAAATCCTATAGTTTGTTCAGTTTTCAAAATCAAGTTTTATATATAGTGGTATTTCTCGATAACTGCTATGCCCACTACAGCAATTAACATGGCTCTCGAAGTCAGAATGTGGTTCTGGGTCAAAAGGCTGACGGACACCTTTCATGTGTCCAGCACTCCAGTGGTGTACCTGCTTGCTGAGTGCGCCCTCTAGTGGGTGGAGAACGCGGCCCATCCCCGGCAGCGTTGAAGGCTGCCACGCTGATCATGTAGGTGGTGTAGCCGGTCAGGTTCTTCAGTTTGACCCCCAGCTCGGGCAGGAAGAGCGTACGCAGCCTTTCTGTTTCATTCTGCAGCTGGAACTCCCAGTAATAGATCTGCACAGCGAGAGAGGCCAGAAGAGGTCATTAGGATTCAAGGCACAGATAAACTTGTTATAATGGAGGGTTTTATCTGAAACAGTATGGTAAATAGGGTCAATGTGACCTCTAGATGAAGACCACCCGATTCAGACCTAATTTAACGATAAAAGTCGCTTTGTAAGATCTTATTTAAGCATCTTCTGAGAGCACAGGAAGCGCTTTGAAACAAGAAGAGCTCGTTTAAATATTAATATTTTTTTATTCAGTCCCATAACATTGATATTGCCTAATTAGTGATGCATAAAGGAATAGCTTTGTCACAGCGGAATGTTGTGAATGTCGCTTAAATGTATATACACTGTAACAGGTGTATTATAAGGTGTGTATAATCATTATGGCTTGGTTTCAGGAATCAGTGAGATGTGTTTCCTCTAATGTGTTATTTTTATTAAAAGGACACCAGCTCTGACTCATCGGTACATCAGATTTGATTATATACCCAGAGACGCAAATGACCCAAAGGTCATGTTTGCAACAGATGGTGAAAAATGTTTTCATCGTACATCTTCTTTAGAGTTACATGAGCACTGTGGAATATAATTATCCTGGGTAAATGTTTCTGTGGAACAGACATAAATAACCCTATTGAAATGATAATAGTTTCTCATGTTCTCAAAATGACTTTTCTGCACGGCTAAATGTGACTGCAAGGTCAGAATAAAAAGGATCTGCAGCGCATATAAGACGTTAAAGCTACCTTGTAGCCCTGAATGTCTCCATTCTGAGCCTCTAGTGGCGGAGGGTCCCATGTCACATCAAGCTGTGTTGCAGTCGAAGACTGGACAGCGACATTCTGAGGAGGAGCAGTGGGCACTAGAGAAAACACAGGAGATCAAACTCAATACAGGCTGAAAGAAAACTGAACAAAATCAGGAACAGCAGCTCACAGAGATCAATGGCAGTGTTAGTGACATAACTAGGTCCTGTTGAGTCTCAGAGAATAATTTAATGGGATCCTTGTCTGGGCTCCTTCTTTGAAAAATGAAATTTACTAGTTTACTGTTGTTACGCTCTCAAGACATGCCACTACACCCACTTCCCATCTAAAATAAGCCTAAATGTTTACCTGTAATGAACTGTATGCAATGATTTCCCCTCCTGACACATTACTGGCTAAGACAAGAAAGTTACACAGTAGCCTCTCCAGAACCCTTGGTGGAATTTAGATTTTTCGTCTGGTGGGCTGATGGCTAGGTAGTTTCCCCCTATGATCAGAAGATTGTGGGTTTGAATCTCAAGACTACCAGTGACACAACTGAGGTACCCTTGAGTAAGGTACAATGCTCCTCAGGTGAAAGAAGATCTATTATATAAAGTAAAGTCATGAAGATCCTAATAGTCACATGTGAAAACACCACAGCACACAGTGTGAACAATGTGAAATTCTTTCTCTGCATTTAACCCAGTCACCAAGTGAAGCAGGGGGCTGCCATAAATGAGGAGAACTCAGGGAGCAGTGTGTTGCCCAAGGGTACAGTATTGGCACTAACAGTCCAGAGATTCGAACCTTCTTCTGATGTCAGGGGGAACTCTCTAAAAACTAGTCCACCAGCTGCCACGTACACACATACACTGCCCTCCATAATTATTGGCACCCCTGGTTAAGATGTGTTAAAAACGTTAATATAAAGTCAATTTTTATTGCAGAAGCATACGCTCACACTGAAAATTGTAGAAAAATGAAACTTTCAACTTCAAGTGAATTTTAAAGGGAAAAAAACTCCCTAAGAAAAAATTATTTTTCATACAATCACCTGTTCAACAATTATTGGCACCCCTAACAATTCCTAGGAAATAAATGTACTTGAAGTATTTCTGTCTAGGAACATTTAATTAGTAATTCATCACTTCCTGTTTTCCTGGGGTATAAATATGACGTGACACAAAGGACACTTCTCTTATCCACTCTTCAACATGGGAAAGACAAAGAAACACTCCATTCAAGTAAGTAGGGATGGGTATCGTTAAGGTTTTAATGGTATTACTACTTCTATCGATACCACATATCGGTTCGGTACTTTAACGGTACTCTTATCGGTACTTTTTGTTGTGATTTTTTAATTAAAAACCCAAAACTAATTGAGAACAGAAATAACACATTATTTTTTAAATGTGAAATAATTATCTATAGCTTAGCAAACACCAATGTTTGAGCAAATATCACAAACAAAACCAATGATTGTAAAAGAAAGAAATAAACACACCAACATAGTTGGAGCATGCAGGTAGGCAGCAAAAGAACTAGCAGCTTTTAACTGGAGGTGGTGTGTGTGTGTGTGTGTGTGTGTGTGTGTGTGTGTGTGTGTGTGTGTGTGTGTGTGTGTGTGTGTGTGTAACAGCATCTAAAACCAAAAAGCAGCAATGCTGTGAATAGTTACGCCTTCAGCTAGTCTTTGGTAGACGATCTAAATGCTTTTCTAATTTTTTTAAAATTTTACCAGAAAAAGGCCAAAGATCTTCATCTAGATACAGCCGCTACTAACTTGAAGATCAGTTCATCCTCATCATTTTAACACCAAATGTGTATGGGCTTGACCACAGACTAATGAGACGAATGCAGCCCCACGAATCGTGCTTTAATTGTAAAGAATTTTGCATGCAAAGGCTATGAAGGGTATTTTAGGGAAGCAAAAGTAGTTCTTCTGTGCCAGCGCTCCTCAGAGCCCTTTTTGATGCCCATGTTTGTGAGAGTGTAAGCAAAAGACACTGTGGTCCTGGTTTTCGCTTGTTTAAGTAAAGTATTGAGTTAAGACTGTTCAGTTGTGTGCCCGTATTGAAAAGGTTTAGACCTTTGGTACATTGTGTAACTCTCTCCACAACAAAGGAGAGTTTCTTCTAGCAGTTTTAATGTGTTTCGTAGGGACACAGCAGGGCAGGAGCGATTCCGAACAATCACGACGGCATATTACAGAGGAGCAATGGTGAGTCAAATCCTGCAACTCAGTGCATGTATGGCAGTACTACAAGTTTATAATAAGGTCTAGACAGTTAACCTTCTTAAAGTCAGTCATGCTTGTGTTCTAGTTATTATTCATTTCATTTAAAGGTGCCTTTCAAGGCACTCAAGGACCTCTTGTAGGCGAGTAAACTAGATCATAATAGAAAGCGTGCAAAACAAGGCAAATAAAAGAAATAAACATCATAAATAAAAACATAAAGTCAAAGAAAGTAAGCAGGTTTGAAGAGGTGCTCCTTGTTATGTGACTGCTTAAACAGTGCCCATATTTTTCAACTAATTGACCGTTTCCTCCAACCTCAGGGCATTATGCTGGTGTATGACATCACTAATGAGAAATCCTTTGACAACATCAAGAACTGGATCAGGAACATTGAAGAGGTAGGGGTTGGGAAGGATTTGTAGCTTTCATTTTGGAAATATGGATAGTATTGTGGTGGAGCTCTTCATCACACCTTTTCTGTCTCGTCCAGCACGCGTCAGCAGATGTGGAAAAGATGATTCTGGGGAACAAATGTGACATCAATGACAAACGACAAGTGTCCAGAGAGCGAGGGGAGAAGGTGAGGGGGCTAATTTGTAACAAACATCTTCACATCAGGACTTTCCTGCCTTAGTGAGGAGCATGTTCTGTAAAAACAAGGCAAACAAATCCCAAAGAAAACACAATAAACTGAATTCATAGGTGAGGATCTCTTGCGTAATTGTTGCGGTGTTCCCACGCTTTTCCCTCATTTTCATGTGGAGTAGATGTTTGGATGCCCTTTCTATTTTTTTTGTTGTCTTTTTTAAAATAATTTTATTCTGCTTCTCACCCTCTGTGAATAGTAGCGGCTCTATTTGCTTCAGTTCATAGCTGATCGTTGTCAAATTATGGTCTCAGTTACTTTATTTTCCATATCTTTGGATTTCTTTGACATTCATACCCATATTGTATGACATACATACAATACAGGTGCTAAACATTTGTGATTGTTATACAGTTCTCTTGATAACATGGTAGTTTTGGTCACATGTAAAAACACCGCACTCCGATCATCTCCATGGGGACTTTACGTATAGGGTTTAATTATGCTAATGCTGTAGCAGAGTTGTAAATGTATGTTTTTGTATCCGTGTTCCAGTGTTGGGCATGTTCTTTATTTTGTTTGCGTGAAACCAGTTTTGCACGCTTGACCTATTGGTTAATTTTCCGTGGATCTTCTCTCTTCAGCTGGCGTTAGAGTATGGCATCAAGTTCATGGAGACGAGTGCGAAGGCCAACATCAACGTGGAGAACGTGGGTGACCTACACAGTAGTTAACTTTTATACATACTGGAGGCTGTGGTGCATGCAGCAATCAGAACTGGAAAGTGGTGAAATGTGTTGTGCTTTGTTTTAGGCGTTCTTAACGCTCGCCAGAGACATCAAAGCAAAGATGGACACAAAATTGGTGAGACGATGTCTTGGTAAACCACTGTATAAACACCTTTTTAAAACCTCTGTCACTTTGACAATAATATTCAAAAATAATTTAGGTATAAATCCATTTTTTCTGTCTTCCTTGTAGGAGGGTAACAATCCCCAGGGCAGCAATCATGGAGTGAAGATCACCCCTGAGCAGCAGAAGAAGACCAGCTTTTTCCGCTGCGTTTTACTGTGAAGACCAACGCCTTACCGTCCAGCACCCTGGGGTTGGACTTAACTGGACTGTGCTTTTGTTTTTAGCACTTTCACCCACTCTCTCTCTCTCTCCCTTCTCTTTCTTTCTCTCTCTCTACCTCCCTTTCTCATAGTATCCCTCTTCTTCCGGCTCTAGAACAGTTGGAGTGATGAGCTCCTCTCGTTTGCTTCCACTGATACGTTGGAGATGCGACTTCTTCCCACTCGCGACCCTTTTCCTGACGAGGCCATGGTGGGCTGGTGCTGCTTTTTTTTCTTGGAGGACAAAGAGCTAAGTGGTGAAACCTTGTCTTGTTTCGCACCCAAAGGAATACCACCTGCCCATTTTGTCTCGAAAGTTTCTTTTCAAAGCTCCATCGTCAACACAGCTGCCAGAGCCTGTTCTCTCACCGACTCGCACACGTGGTGGAGGTTTTCCCTCCGCGTTCCGACACACTGAGCCAACTTTGAGAGTTATTCAGGAAATTTCTCTACCATTCCATTGAATTCCGCCCCCATGCTTTCAGCGACAATCACTTGACCTCACGCTTCCTATAGGAGTCTTGTAATTCGCTTTGCATATCGACAGACTGCTGCTGTGTTTTAATTTTGTTTTGCTTCCCGAACTCGTCTTCCGCGTTTTCCTCCGTCTCTTCTTACATTTCCATCGGGCAGATCAATTCCTTTTTCAATCGGCATCGTATCATTCCCTGCTCACACACTCTGTCGCTGGAGTCAGTAATGATGTAGACTGTGCCGTTTCAACAATATTTTAATTAAAAGTTTATTTTCCTGATTTCATTGAGCTGTATCCACTGCCTCCATGTAACTAACCACTAGAATACGTGGATTTTCTTACATTTGCAAGCTCCGCCTAAACCAGTGCGCAGCAGTGCTGCTATAGCCCAACTGGATATCGTTATTCACTAGTCAATACCAACCCCAACATAGCAGTGATGTTTTTCAACTTGCTTGAATACATTCAAGTCGACACGTTTTCAAAAGCAGTGCTTTGTGTGACTTCTGTGCCATGATCGATTCGTTTGTAGCATTTTATTACATGGGAAAAAAAGCACCATTATAGTGGCAACCTGCAGTGCAGCACATTGTAGATTTGCATTGATTCCACATTATTGCCTATTTAATAGGTTTTTTTAATGAGAGATTTCTTTTTGGAACCAAGCAAGTCTTCAGAATTCCAAGTCTTGGCATCTGCGATGTATGGGATCAGTCTGTAGTGTTTTCCTTAGTTTCGAGTGGCCTCTACTTACTGCACCCCTGTGACTGTCATTCCTTACTAAGACTGTAGATGGCACCATGTGCCTGGCAAACCGTGTAAAGCGCTGCTCATTAATACCTGCTGTGCGTAAATTTGCTTCATGTGACTGGGCTAATCCGGCAATGAGCAGCTGATCCACTCCACTTTAAAGAGCCACGTTCATGAGAGATGATGATGATGATGATGATGATGATGATGACGAAACCTCAGTATAGCCAGTTGACTTCATCTGAAGTTTTGCTCGTGCCGTGCTCCAAATGTGTATGTTTGTAAGACCTAGCCGCTTAGCAATAGGACAGGAAAGCCCAGCGTCGAAAGACGCCCAGACCTTGCGATGGAACAGGAGTGTGAAAGTAGAAGCGCAGCGTTTTTCCGTTTCGTTTCTGAGAAGTGGAGAATTGCGAACTCTGAAAGGGGCCTTGTTCTTTTTTCCTTTATTTTTGTTTACAGTCATGAAATCTTAGGCTAATTGCCGCTCGTCTGAGGCGGGAAAACCATTCCAGAGTTAATGTAGGCACCTTTTCTTTTTGCACCTGCTCGCAAACGTGTCCACCTCAGTCTGTTTCTAATCCAAATCCATGTCCCTTTCTTTCATTTCCCACACGTCTTGCCATTTGTCTTAATTGCTAATACTTGATCTTTCATTTTGGATCTATGCATCATGAAGGTAACATTTTTGACCTTTTTTTTTTTTTTCTTATTTTTTCCCCTCTCTTTAAGACTGCAGTAGTTCTTTCCTCTCTTTCCCCTCCCCCCTCTGTAGCCCCCTGCCGTAGCTGCCCTCTTTCCTTTTTGTGCAATTCATTGGCTCTCTTTGACGAGAGCCTTGTATATACTGTATTGAGTCATTAAAAGCAATGCCACTGTTCAGGGTGTTTATGGTGGACCTATAAAGCATCAGCGGATCTGGCCTTGATGCGATATGAATCAACGCTGGTTCATTGTTGTGCTCCAATCTCTGTACTTGTGCACTTCACAGCCGAGAGTCTCCTGTGTGCGTCCAAGTCTACGAGTATTAGAAACTGGAAAGCGATGAATTACGTTGGTAGACAGGCAGTGCTTCCTAAAGTCTCGTCACTTTTACAAGCCGCACGAAGCTGCGCAGCATCGACTCGAGCAGTAATGACGCCCGACTGTCAAATCTCTAAAGATTCTTTTTGTCTGTTTCTTTATCTTCCTCTTTCGAAACCTCTCTGTGATGCATATCGTTTCCATCTCTTTTATATGACTGTTTTCAGTTGATTGTCGATTGTGAGGTGAACGGGGAGAAGAACGTTACATTTTGGAGGGAAAAAAAAACAACAAAAAAAGCAATTGTAAATAACACTCGAAAAAAAGAGATCTACTTAAATTGTACTGTACTTTCTAAAAATCATATGGAGAAAAAAAATTGTCTACAGTTTTGTAGATATCAGTACTTTTGATTTATTAAAATAAGATTCTTTTAAGAAGCAGAGTTGTCCGGGTGGTCATTTTAATGTGCGTGTGTGATCTGGGTGCGAATGACTGACCGACGTTAGAGACCCTCCTCAGCAGCCAACTGTAGGAGCACCTTAAAGATCAACTTGATTCTTCTTATCCAAACTAATGCTTTGTTTAGTCCATCACCCGACCCCCCCCTTGAGAAATATTACCCATTTGTCTCCAGTCCACCTTCCACAAAAAGATTTTCAATTCATCAATCACAAACACTAGAGCTGCACGATATCAGGAAAACATGTAATATGCGATAATGTTGAGTGTTGCCATGGCGATATCACATGTGATAAGTGAGTAAAAGCTTAGTCTTTATAGTGTTAATGTTTTTCTGCTCTGGATTTGCTGCTAACAGAGACTCCAGA
>JBBPDB010000028.1:9400995-9413501 GCA_037974465.1 Brachypetersius altus | reverse complement strand
AGAGCTGGACAAAGTGGCAGAGGAGAGGGAAGTCTGGGTTTCCCTGCTTAGGCTGTTGCCCCCGCGACCCGATTTTGTATAAGCGGCAGATGATGGATGGATGGATGGATGGAAGACTACAGGATTGTATTAAAATGCGACAGTAATAGAGGGTTGCTGGTGGCCTGGTAATCTGGGAGTTGTGTCTTGGACTGGAACGATGTGGGTTCGAATACCAGGAGTGCCAGTGGCACCACAGTATGGCACCGTTAAGCAAGGTACTATGCCTTCGCACTTCTCGCACTATTGTCAGCAGCCCACTGCTTCTCTCAGGTAAATGGATTAATGCAGAGGACTCATGTAATTTCCTCTGGAATCAATATCATATGTAATATAAAACACAAAATAAACAAAAAAACGAACAAAAAAATAATATCATATGATTTTCATCCCTTAAAAAAGTCGAACGAAGCTGAGGCACGTTATTTTTGGAAAACCCATTTAAGAGATAATAGTCAATGCTAAATAAACTTCATAAGTCCATCATTATTTTTACTCAACAACTTAAAAACAACTCAATATTAAGCATTGACTGGTACAAACTGCGTTCTGAATATGCATCAAATACTATCACTACATCCAACAATTAAGGCAGCTTTGAGCTTCTTTATTTGGTGGTAGAAAACAGTGGTAGCACACAGAAAGTGCCCGTTGGTCTATGTGATTGGACTTACATAGCTAGTGCTACTATGGTAACAGATTTTTGCTAAAGAAACAAAGACTGTTTGGAACATTAACGGCTCCTCTTCCTCTAACAGCAGAAAAGAATGTGAGGTTTACCTTCCAGCGGACCAACACAGAGGTGGTGGTGTGTGGCGTGACAGAGAGGATTGTGGGGGCTTTGTCAGGGGCTGAAAGGAAGACAAACAAACGGTCTGTTCAGTCAACAGCTCCAGAACTGTACAAATCCTCGTGAAGTATGAAACACTAGCCGAAGATTAAGCTCTCACACATGATATCCTGAAGGCAAAGCATTATTCCAGTAATTAATAAATAATTAAGTCTTGTAGATTGAAAAAAGGATTTTCACTTTACAATCCCCATTAGCAAAATCATTTACCCTGACATGCCAGGGGTCAGTCAGCCTTACCGTCCTGCAGAGTCGTGACAGCCTCGCTCTCCTCACTGTACTCGCTATCCCCGATGTCATTAGTAGCCTTGACACGGAACTGGTAGGAGGTGAACGGTTTGAGCCTGTGTGAAGAATTCAATCCACACACAGAGACGTTACCACTGGTCTTCCAGTCTTTCAGTATTCACTATTCTTATATATTAATAGGTTTGGTTATTTTATACATGAAAATAAACTACGTAGAAGATTTTTTTAGAGTTAACATGTAGGTGTATTACTTAATTCAAATATCTTGGGCATTACAAAAGGCTATCATAAAATAATGATTTCCTTTGAATGTAAATGTTGTATCTTACAGATCTCATTAATTCACAGCTTCCTTTCTTTTTATATTCTGTGAACATTCTTACACTCTTCATAATTCTAATGAAATATTTAAAGCATGAAGCAAGAATGATGTGCCATCTATGATCCAATTGACCGATTCCATAGTCTTAAATAGTGATTACAAACTGTAGAACAGTGCTGGCTTACCTGTCCACTATATAGGAACTGGCCTCGTGGTTGACCGACGCTGAGTGGACGGTCCAGTTGGTGTTGGGCAGTTCTTTGTATTGTACAGTGTAATAGCGGACAGGAGACAGGCCGTCGCTGCCAGGTTCCCATGTCAAAAGCAAACTGCGGGCCTGTACGTCCTCCTGAGGCACTACAGGCCGACTGGGGGGCTGGGGACGAGCTGGGGTGAGGAGGAGATCAAACGGTCATTATTTGGTGGAATAACACAATGGATATAAACTAAAGGTTTAATATATCACATATCATAAGGTTTAACTTAGTGTTAAAGCATGCAATAGGAAAAGCATCCTGTAATTTCATGTAATTCCTCACTTGCAGCTTAAGTACCTTAATTTTGTAAATAGTCTAAAAACTTAACTTTAATTTCACATTTTTGTAAAAAAAAGGATGCGAAAGTAAATATAGTCAATATAAACTGAAATTAATATTTATCATGTCATTACATTTAAATAATCAAGACAAAAAACAAGTGTTAACGGTTGCAAATATCTGTCTCTGCACCTCTCTTCTCTGTTGTGACCACCAGGGCCTCTGCCGCCTCCCCCCAGCCCTTTCTGGTCTGCGCTGTGAGGCGAAACACATAAACACTCTCTGGTTTCAGTCCGGTGGCGGTATACTGACGTGCGCTGGGGCTGAGCACGTCCACGGTGGCTGAGTTGCTGTTGGAGGAGTTTCGCCTGTAGGTGATCTGATAAGCTAGAAGAGGGAGCACATGATCCGGAACACAGTCACACAATCTATCCGAATAAAGGCCAACTGCGTTTTGAGATGCGTCACAGGTCCGAACTCACCGAGGATAATGCCATTGGGTTGGGCTGGGGGCTGCCAGATGAGTCGCACTGAATTGGTTCTCACCTCAGGAAAAAGGATTCCTACTGGGGGCCCAGGCACTGCAAGTAGTTTAGAATGACCGATTGAGCAAATAGGCTGCAAAAAGGACACACCAGTCGATCCGTGTGGCTAAGTAAATACAGGTATTAGGTTTGAAACATCCTACCATCATCGAGAGTGCGCTCCAGGATTGGAGTAGAGCTGGGCATGCCGTCTCCTATGCGCGTGAAGGACAGAACCTGGATCTCATACAGAACGTATTTGTCCAGGCCGGTCAGCTGGACACTGTGGCTGGTGTTCCCCTCCACAGTCCAGAAACGCAAAGTTGAGTCTGAGTCTTTCTCCCTGTACACCACCTGAAAGAGAGAGAGGGAGTCAGACATTTCCTTTAATGAAGGCTATACCTAGTTTTATCATTTATACAAACTAGATGGTTCTGTTATATCTGCTACCACTTAAAGAGAAAGACTTTATTAGGATTTTTTAAAACGTGATAATTGCCTTGTAGCCCAAGATGAGGCCATTACGATCTGGTTCTGGTACTTCACCCCACCGGACCAGGATGCTACTGGATGTTGTGGCAAAGGCAGAGACATTGGCTGGCCCACTGGAAGGCACTGCAACAAAGATCAGAATTCATTGTTAGGGCAGGAGTGCTCAGCTCATCATGACGGCCCTCACATTGTGTTTTGCCTTGCTCAAACACCTTTTAACCCAGCTTTAGTAGGTCTGTTGAAGGAGGAAAATCACTAAATTGTACTTTTCCCTGGCCCTCAGGGACCTCCCAGGCTACCCCAAGTAAAGGAACCATAAAAGCTGATGAAACATTTATCAAATTGATAAGCCGTTAGCAGCATTTCAAGCATTTTGGAACAGGAAGTTAATAATAATATGCTGGAAGTACCCCTGCAGTCTACAATCATTTTTGTGAGGTTGATCAATCAGCTATAAAACTCCTTTTGAAATACTAGCCATTCTGGATATTAATGTAACAGGTTTTAATGCTATACAACTTTCTCATCTCTCTATGACTTACCCATCTTACGAGCTACTGTTGAACTTGTGAAACTAATAAGCCAGACATTTCAGAGCGCTCTCACCTGACTCTCTGGTTCTGGAGTGGACCGCCTGGCTCCATGGTCCTGACCCGATGCCATTGATGGCCTGCACTTGGACCTCGTACTCCGTCCACTCCTCCAGGTCCTCTATGGTAAATTCTCTCTCCAGTCTGTCTGTGATGACGTGGGACAGCACTCCTCCTTTAGAGCCAGACCGAGAGTATTGTACCCGGTAGCCTACCAGCTCCGGATTACCGTTGTACTCCCACTCCGGCAAGGGCTGCAACACACATTGCTCCAAGTCACACTTCACAGCATACCATAAGTCATGTTAAGCCTTAGAAATAAGGAATCTGGTGACTGTAATAACAGGAATAAGAAAAAAATCGGGTTATTTGATTCATTCTTTCTTACTCGTTACTCAGCAAAAAAATTCTGTTCATTTTTTTATTCAATTGATGCCCTGTTTGCGCTCCAAACATGAATAACCCTATATAATCATAGCTTTTGCAAGGCTGTGTGTTTTTAAATGCACTGTGATCTCTGCCTACCACCCATCGGAGCCAGAGGCTGGTCTCGCTGGCTGTTCGCAGGGTCACGTTGGCAGGGGCGATGTCTGGTGGAGCTTGCAGAGTTTGGATCTTCCTGGAAGGCTGACTGGGAGGACTTGTGCCCACTATGTTTACCTGACGCATGCGGAACCTACAAGCAGAGGGTTGGTATTAAGGAGATGGTGGAGCTGACCGTCATGGGGGCATTAGAATATGAGGTTCTGATACAGTTGAAAGGTGAGTAAAACTGTAAATATTCCAAATAAATATTACATAGAATTGTATGATAATGGGATTGATTCATCTCATTACAGCTTTAACTGACTTTATAATCTAAAACAGAATGCAGTGAAACTACTTTAGAAGTGATGTTCAAGCCTGACAAATCTGTGCTAGGGTTGAGGAATAATGGGCCTAATGTAAAACATCATAAAAGATGTGCCAAGGAGAAAATGATCGTGGAACAATAACAGAGAATACCTGTCAGTGTGGCTCATCAAACTGGATAGTTAAATGGAGATGTGAAAACACCATTTGCAAGAATTTACTGAAAGTAACTGATTACTATGTAATCTGGACAAGCCTGCGTGTGCAGTAGTGTTATATTGAAGGTACCTGTAGAAGGTATAGGGATTGAGACCCTCTGCCACCAAAGAACGTGCATCAGGCTCATTAGCCAGCTGCTGGACCATGACCCATTCCTCATTCTCCCCTATCACACCGATCTGGCCCAAAGACGGAGAAAAGCACAGGGGTAATCTGATGATTCTGTAGTGACATATGGAGACAGCACAGGGAAACTGAGACTGGGGCTGTTCGCATTACCTGGGCTTCCACTACCCAGCGGGAGATGGAGGTCTTGCCGTCGTAGCCAGGTTTGAACTGCAGAGCCACTGAACGCGGGCCAATGTTGGAGATGGCAATGTTGGTGGGAGGTCCAGGCATTTCTGCGGGAACAAACATAGAGAAGAGAGAAGAGAAAACAGAGATATGAAGTACTGAAACAGACTGAACCTTTTCCCAGAACCTAAAGCTGATAAAATGCCACTGAAAATTCCACTGGCAAATAAAGCAACAGAAAAAGCCACTGGCCATTTATATGAGCAATATCATACAGATGTTATTTCACACACATTTATTACACAATATTTTATAGCTTATCTGCAAATACTTACAAATGGCCAGAGAACAAAGAACACCAACTCTTCGGCCCACATACCAATGAGAGATGTGCGTTATAGTGCCATGATACTGTTCTCATGACTAATTGCATCTTTCTTAGGACACCGTGAATGCTGTCAGTACTTTCAGCTCATTGACAAACTGACTAATTTCATTAAAAAGCTGTTTAAGAGAGACTTTCAACTGGAGTCCTGTCCTACAAAGTCAAAGTGCAGTAACTATGCCAAAGCTGAAACTGAGAAAAATGGCTTTAAAGGTTTAGTATTAGTATGGATTTTGTAGTTACTGCAATTTTGACTCCATAATTTCACTGAAATGAGATAATATTGAACCAGAATATTTTCTCACAAGACTAAACCTCATGTGTAGTCTAAAGTCAATTTTGTAGGACTGTGTAGCTCCCTAATGTTTTGTCTTGTTGGCTGTATTTTGCAAATTTGTAAATATTGTGCATTATTGAAATCTCTCATGATGTTACATTTTTGTCCCATTGCACACATCTAGATATAAGAATGAGCATTTGTTCATCGTTATTTGGGGCTGACCTGGGGGCACTCCGGAAGAGATGGTTGAGGAGGAGAGCTGTCCCTGGCCCTTGGTGGTCATGCCAGCCACCTGGATGGTGTAGGTGGTGAGTGCAGTCAGGCCTGTGACCCGGTACTCCTGTGTCAGGTTGGGCAGGTAGTGTGTGACTCGTGTGTTGGTGCGGTTAAACTCCTCCCAGGAGATGCGGTACCCTGTACAGAGAAAGAGCGGTAGAGGGGTTATGCAAACCACTACATCATGACAAAAGCAATAACACAGAATGCAGGAGACTTTCCCCAAGGGCACAGCAAAAAGAAGGTTATGATCAGAGGTGCGTGTGTGTGGAGTGAAGTCACCTGTGAGAACCCCGTTCTTCTCGTGTGGCTCTTTCCAGCTCACTTTGAGTGATGTGTCCAGGATCTCCGTGAAGCTCAGGTGGCCCACTGGCCCGGGGGCTGGGGATATACTCAGAACAGTCAACCAACAGGCACGAACTAATTCAGGAGTATTCAAATTCAGTCTTGAATCCCACTAGCCTGCACTGCATTCCAAAATACTCACTTCACCTTCTAAATAATGAATAATTAGCTCGATAATTAGCTCATGAACAAGAAATCGCATTTGTACCTGGTCCCCACATGTCACTAGTATCTGAACCGTACCCAGATGTATCTGGATTCTAAGTGTTATTTGAGCTTACCGGCTCAGCCAACATTTTTATGTAGCTCGGCCCTTAGTAACAGATTTGATCCTGATACTCAAGGTGCATGAAGTGACCAGTTGTAAATGAGGTTACGGACTGTGACGTTTGTCCTCAAGTTTTTGGCCTTTGTAATGTTCTCTGGTCTTTTCACCCGTTTTCCATGTCTGTCTTTGTTTACTCCATGTGTTTGTCTGCCAGGTGAGTTTCTTGTTGTTTTGATAACAGTCTCCATCCTAGTCCCACCTCCTCCTCAGTGTTTCCCCCTGTGTCTTGCTCCTGTGCCCCCCCCAGTCCGGGTGTTTTCCCTGCCCTAGTTAAAATTATTGCTCCAAGTTTGTTCAGGATTCTGTGTTTTGTTACTCATTTTTGCTCTGTGTTTTGTTTCTGTGTTTGGCCACTGTGTATTTCCATTTAGCCCTGGTTTGTCTTTGTTAATTTGGCGTTCTATGCTAGTTCTGCTTTCTCTTGCTTGTTTTGTTTTTCCTTAGTTAATTCCATTGTCAGTTCTGTTATACCCAGATTTTTTGTAAATAAAGCCTGTGTTCATGTCATGTTTATATCCTACTCCTTGTTAAAATAATACATTTTACTGGCTCCCCAGGACTGGAGTTGAGAACGTTTCTATTTCTTTCTGTGGTCTCTGTTGTTGACGTTTTGTAAAGCAACTTTGCTTTAAAAAGATATGAAAAAAATCAAATGCAAATGCAAAGTTTTAACACCCCATTAAACGACATGCCTGGGTGATTTTCTGAGTGAAAATAAACTAACACAACCTCCACAACATTTGCAGACATTCTTCAAATTTATTGCACAGATCCTATTTGATTCATTTCTATTTTTATTAAGTGTAATGAATGAGAAGGTTCTTAAGTACCACAGGCCATTGTTTTAACACATTAAGTGTGCAATAGTGAGTTCTCTGTAGAGGATGTGTGCTGATTTTTATGTGGAATATCAAATAAAAGATGTACTTTGACAAGGATTACACCTGTGACTGCAAACACTGAGGCTGGGACATTCACTCACTGTCCTCGTGTGTGCGAACGCGCTGCGGAGGGCTCCGGGGGCCGTCCCCTGGTGTGGTGAAACACAACACTGAGGTGAAGTACTCCGTGAACTTCTTGAGTCCAGTGATATATCCCACATGCATGCTGTCCTGAAAGTTTGGCCTCACTGTCACCATGGCGATGTCGTCTTCGTGGACCGGTTCCCAGGCCAATAGCTGAGGGGAAACAAGAAAACTATTGATAAACGTTGACAATCTAAAATTAAAACTGCATATTTAAAAGTATTAATTTACAGTATCTTTGTTTACAAATAAAGAGACGACCTTCCCTACAAACAACTAGCACTGTGCAACCTGCATGCATGAGTCACCACACACTCTCAAACTGACAGAAATGGAGGCAAAAATCTATCACTTTCTGTTTTTAGCTGTGTAATGTATTCATGTCCACTTTTATTGACAACAATATGTCATGTCAAATGTCATATGACACATATGTCTCAGAAATGACATAAGCAAATCTAACTTAGATCGAGGCTAATTAAACCTAAAGAAACTAACTAAACTGAAGAAGCATCTTGGCTAATTACATTACAATTAAGAGGAAAATTATGTACACACTGTTTTATTCTTTTACTCTAAGGAGCATAAGGGGGTGCTTACCTTGTATCCCTGATTAATTCCGTTGATAAACTGAGGGCTAGGGGCGCTCCATGTGAAGCGAACTGTGGTGGAGTTGACAGCTTCGGCCTGTGCGTTGCCTGGGGGGACCGTGGGCACTGTGAAGCATGGCCAATTTATGAAGACAGCGATGAATGAGAAAAAGAACCGGAGGTAAGTGAGATTTAAAGGAGGACAAAAACAGCACAGGAGATTTAATGCTCGAGATTCACAAATGTTTTCAGACAAATGTTCCACTGAGTGGATCGATACTGCGCATTTACTGTGGAGATACCAGAATGACCTCGACCGCAGCTTCAGGTCAAAGAAAAGCAGTACAGAAGCACTCTACCCAGCCCTCACCTCCCTGTAGAGTCCACTCCGTGACCTTCTGGCTGAATACGCCCTGACCCGCACCATTGTAGGCGGCTACCTCGATCTCATAATTGGTCCAGATGATGAGGTCTTCCAAGAGAAGGTTGGTCTGGTCTGGGTTGGTGATGTTTTTAATCTGACAGTCCACTGGCAGACCTGATAGACAGTACCTGAACCAACACAGTTTCACAGTTTGAGGCAACATGAAGAACACGTTTCAGGCAACACACAGAGGCAGTACAAGACTGAGCTGGGACCTACTCAACAGCACCAACAGTGTAGTTAATACAGCATGATGTCATGGCTTTTTCATTGAGCTTTTGTTGTGGTCTTCTGTGCCTTGGATCCACCTTAGCTCATCCCATGTCATTATCCTCAACGGCTTCCCATCAATTTGTGTATAATCTGACATCTAACACTCTTGTGACTCACAATTTCAGTTTTGATTGTTTTACACCATTTCAAAATGCTAGTTTCTCTTTTTCATGCTGACTAGACCAACAGAAACGCTCCAAAATCATTTGATTCTTTTACACACATTCACGTTTTCCCCCCACTTCATCTGTAAAGTTCGTTTCAGAAGTACAAAGCTGTGTTATGACAGAGATAGGGAAATATACTCCTGGGCTTTGTCTGGGGCTTTGTAGAGACTCAGCCTTTGTGCAGGTTCTTTTATTCAGGCTGTCTCTGTTTGTTTCCTTTCTTCTTGGTTTTGTTGTATGTTTACGTGATTTATCTGTTTTTCCCTCATGCTGAGGATTTACCGCCTCTTTCTATAAATTACCATGACGTATCCAACAAGCCTGAAAGAAAACTGACTTACTGCATGGTACCCACCCACCCCCCCTCTTTGTTTCATTTGAGATGTACTACAGCAATGAATTTGTCTATTATATCCAATTTATATACATATTTAAGTCACTGGGGGACATTAACTACAACAGTATTCAGGCCCAATTTACACCACGCAGAGTTAAACTGGCCTCCAGTGAACAATGTGAAAGTAAATTTGGTGCTGGCGAATTTACGGCAGTGCGCTCCGTGTCCTGTAGGGACTGCTGTTTGGCTGACTGTGCAGGTTTCAGTAATTAAAGCTGAATTGAAGGCGAACTGTCTAACACTCTCCTCTAGGAGAAGTGTGTGTGATGAAGTATGTGTGACTACAAACTCTCACCTGATAATGTAGCCCTGAAGCGGACCATTCTGGTGGCTCTCTGGGGGCGGCTGCCACTGAATCATGATGGACTGGTTGGTACGACCACTGGCGATGACAGTCTGGGGAGGGGCACTAGGCGGTTCCTCTGGCAACGTCAGCCTGAGAGCAAAAGTACAAGTAAAGTAAAGTAAAGTAAAGTGAGCCTTAGTCACACGTAAACACACCACATGTTAGCATTACCAACAATTTTGATGATTTGTGTTACGCCGTTTGATCTCAGGGCAGTTTATGTCACAGATGCAATGGCAAACTTTACTGCTACTCTATTTTTCTTTTGTTTTTTTATGTCCAAGATCTTTAATATACATAATAGCTTTTAAAAATTAGAGTTATAAGCTTTTTTAGCCTGTTTGTTCCAGGCTGGTGAACTAGCATAGGTTTTGTTGCACTTGTTCCAGTCATTTCACCTAAATGTGAACATGCTTTGCATCATGCTTTTCTTTCAGCCTCTTCTAAGCCTTGTTCACAAACACAACAATTCTAAACCTTTTTTAAAATAATATTTAGCTAGTAAAGGTTGTAGGGGGTATAAGAATGCATTGCAAAATCATGGTACTGAAATGCAAAAATGAAATAATGTGCTGTGGTCACAGTACAGCATTACAATTCTATTAGTTATGATATCAAATGCATCAGAATTGTTTGAACGCCAAATCAACACCAAGAGACCAACGCAAACTCCTTACACGAAGAGAGACAAGACTAGAAACGAACCAGCACTGTAAGCAGAACCATTTATCGAGACTTTAGGCGGGGTGGGAAAAGAGGAGAAAAGCAGAGACGGAGTTTCAGGCAAGTTATCAAAGAATGTTTTACTGTTTCATGTGAAAAGTCTCTTTGGACCAGCCAAAGTCTTCATCACAGGAAGATAAACAGCAGGACTTGCTCTGTGCAGTGCGTGTGTGATTTAAACAGCCAGAAACGGGGGAGAATAACGATTAGGGCCCTGTCTTCTTCTGCTGGTTCAGGTTGCCTGAGTCCACAGCAAAAGGGAGCTGTGAGTGCGAGAGCCGGAGAGACGGGCTCTAGCAGAGCATGATGATGATCAAAGGCGCCAACAGAGAAAAAGAAATGGGCTTATGCCGTGGAGCAGGAAAGCAGCCGGGCTCTCCTTAAATCAATTTAAGTTGACATCTTGATTTCTCCTGGGTGAGAGTGCAGTTCTGGGGCTGAGATAAAAACGTGGCGCTTAGGATCAAAGGCGGATGCCTCGGAAGCTCGGCGCTCTGCGAGCTGTTATGTCATCCCCCATGGACTCTTTGCACGCTCAGAGAGAATAGCCTGTGATCCGGGTGTGTGTGTGTGCGCGCGCATGCGTTTGAGGGCACAGGTAAAAAGCAGAAAGGGTTTATGACGCATAAGTGCTTTATTATATGGTACAGTACTGAATGACTGTACAGATGAATTCACTATTTTGTCAAGGACCCTTTACTTGTTTTTTCTTGTGATTGGCTACTCTATTAAACATCATTCAGAACTTTGTTCTGGCTGATACACTCCATAAAACATGGGCATGGCTAAACTGCTCTATGCTGAAGGGTATGTATGAGGTTTTTTGTGATGTCACAAAGACAAACAAAAAAGCAGCCATGTTTCCATACATGGAATGAAATGACATGAAATGAACACATTTGTTGAAAGCTCAACAGTTTTTGCTACTCCAACAAAGTCATTTTTTAAAAAATGAGCACAATGATACGTTTTCCATGATACATTCCGTTGCAAGCTTAGAGTCAATGTTTTTGATATTATGAAACCAATCTGGTTTCAGATAACTGTGTAAAATAAGTCTAATTCTAAAAAGGCTGATAAAGCTGCAGCACAGAGAAGGACAAACAGGTTTAAATCAATATCTAATTTACAATTTACCATTAATAACATCAAAAATACAGCAAAATACAGTGTCAGTTTCACTATTGTACATGAAGTAATAAATATTAATATCACAAGTGACTCCAAATGCTTAAATGGTGTATTGTGTGTGTTTACGTGGACTGGTGTGTATGCGTTTGTCTGCGTCAGCGCTGCGGTAAAACCTGTCAAACTTTTACGTAGAAGCACAGCTTGTATTGCAGTAAATAAAGGAAAAGAAAAAAAATTGAAAGACTCTTTATAGTGTCGTATAAGAACAGCCTTACTTTGCCTTTTCAGGGTTTCGTTCTTGACTGACGGTTGCATCAGAAACCAGTCTTGCAGCTATGCTCCCTTTAAATATTTTGCAGCTCCTGTTTGAAAAGCTTTCTCTTTCTTGAGACAGCTGGGTCAGAGCTTTAGCTTTTCTGGGTGGCAGGATATTGATTCGCTATAGCAGGATATTGTAGTCTGATGGAGACATTTACTTTATCTCACAAGTTTCTGAAGAAAAAACCCCAAAAAACGGATCTGATCCTGAGTCGATTTTCAATAAACATCATCATCCCTATCGCATCCAGCCACTCTTGCGTCAACTGATCCACAGATACACGAAATCTAATGTTTAAGTGAAACGTGCACCGAATGTTTTTAAGCCGAACCCGGGCGCTGTGCTACTTTGACAACAGAAGACTATTTAATATTAATACACACCACATCAAATCCATGTTGAACTGTTGCTTGAGATGCGTTTTCTGAGGTGTCTTGGAACATTCCCTTGAGGCACTTTCTTAGGTGATAAAATGTAAGCTTGTATATGTGTTACTGTGCTGCGCAGGCTGTGTGCGAGCTCGCCAAAGC
>JBBPDB010000028.1:9369259-9385202 GCA_037974465.1 Brachypetersius altus | reverse complement strand
GTTAAACCAAGGAACACGTGTCAGCGTCAGCCAATCAGATGCAGAGATTGCATTGCGTACACAAGCGAGGGCAGAGAGAGAATATAAATACACGACTAGTCGACTTCTCTGGTCAACTTGTGCCTCTGACGCCATCGCATCGACTAATTGGCTTTTTCTGTTAATGCCCTAAAGTATATTAAATATATACGATCCAAATAAATGTCATACATGTGTAGATTTACAGCCCCACTGTTGCAAACATGCGTTTCTTTTTCTGAGTGCTCCAAACTAAACACATCTATGTGACCGCCTATCGCCAAAATGCAGCTGATTCTGGGGAACTTCGCCTTAGCTTTGCGAAAACAAACAAACAAATAAATAAATAATGTATAAAAGGCTAAAAGGGCAGACCATATTGAGTTCTGTTGCAGCTCACCCTGAACAAAGAGAGGCCATTTAGAAGATATCAAATGTATGCATTATCCCAAGCTGCTCGCCGACAGCGCGCTCAGTTCTCTGTGCAGGGAAAAAGACAGCCGCCGCATTTTGCCTACAATACAGCAATTAAAATAACCAATATTGATACGCTCTGTCCCCTCGTCCTCGTGAAAGCGCATTTTCCACACGCCAGCTTTGATAAATGACTGGGGCCTGGAGGTAGGCAATGCGATTCTCCAGCAGCGCGAATACACTCGACCAAATGGACCAGAGGGAAATCTATAGAAAAAACGTTAGACTGGAGAGAGAGACAGAGAGAGAGACAGAGAGAGTGAGAGAGAGAGAGAGAGACACTGAGAAAGAGAGAGAAGTGAAAAAGAGTATGAGGAAGAGGGAGCAGAAATGTAGAGTGAGATGTATGAGAAGCGGCTGAAAAAGAGAGACAAAAGTCAGAAGTGAGAAGAAAGAAAGAGGCAGAGAGATACTGATAGAATGAAAACGAAGGAGAGTGAGCGAGAGACAGACGGAGAGAGAGAGAATAGTAAGGTAAAGAGACGGAAGTGAAAGAGAAAGAATGTAAAAGAGAAAGGGATTCCTCTGCAATAAGAGAGGTGAGAGGAAAAGAGACATTGAGGCCAAGAAATAAGGATTAACAGAAGAGAGAGAGAGACAGTGAAAGAATGGAACAAAGAAGGAGAGAATATAAAAGATGTAGAGAAATAAAGAAGGAGATGGAGGAGAGAGAGACAGAGGAAAGAAAGTAAGAAGTGAGAAGAAAGAAAGAAGAAGAGAAAGTGTGTGTGAGAGAGAGAGAATCATGGCGTGAATAGAGAGATAAGTGAGAGAGAGAGAATGAGCAAGAAAAAGAAAGAGAATGGAAAGAGAGAGTGAAAGAACTGAACAAAGAAGGATATGGTGAGAAAGAGAAAGGAGGAGAAAGGAGAGAATAAAAAAGACAGAAAAACACGAGAGAGAAATAAAGAAGTAAATGGAGAAGAGAGAGAGACAGAGAGAGCAAGAGAGAGACAGAGCGAGACAGAGAGAGAGAGAGAGAGACAGAGCGAGAGACAGAGAGAGACAGAGCGAGACAGAGAGAGAGAGAGACAGAGCGAGACAGAGAGAGAGAGATAGACAGAGCGAGAGACAGAGAGAGAGAGAGAGAGAGAGAGAGAGAAAGAGAGAGAGACAGAGACAGAGAGAGAGAGAGAGAGAGAGAGAGAGAAATAAATATGAGGGAAAGATGAGTGAAAGAATAGATAAAGATAAAGATAAAGTGTTGGAGAAATAGAGCAAGAGAAAGAAGACAGAAAAAACACATAGGAAGTATATAAAGTATATAGATAAATATAAGGAAGTATATAGATAAGAGATATAAGTATATATATAAAAAATATATATATAGATAAGAGAAAACGATGAGAGAATGAAAGAAGGAGAGAAAGAGGAAGAATGAAAGAGAAACAGCAAGAGAACAATAGAGAGAGAGAGGGAGAGAGAGATAGAGAGAGAGAGAGGGGGAGAGACAGAGAGAGATAGAAAGAGAGAGTGGGAGAGACAGAGAGAGATAGATAGAGAGAGAGGGAGTGACAGAGAGAGAGAGAGAGGCTGCAGGATGAAAACTGATGAGCTGTTTGTGCAGCAGATTTCATGCATGCACACACACCACACACCTGGCGTTGGCCACACACTCCAAAGTGACCTCAAACGTCCCCACCATCACGCTGGTGTTCTTCGGTGCGATTATTATGGTGGGGGCAATTGGATCAGCAGGTCCGCCCACATCTGGACAAAGAAAGGGACAGAGAAGGACAGAAAATAAAAGAAGAAAAAAGTGAAGTTGAAGTGCTGTCCTTTACAGAAGCTGTTTGTTCAGACTCTAGCATAATCTCCCCACCTCTCCATTAGACCATCTCTTCTGCCTTCACTCTGGCACCCTTCTATTCCACCACCAATATCGTCTTTGCTTCCATATACAACCATCACCATTACACCATTGTGTATGTAATTGGCACCACTCTCCATTTCTCTTTGTGTTGCACTGGAGAGCAAACTCTTTCTGCCTCCTCAGTGCACAGTAATATAGCCATCATTAAGGTGCCATGCTATTGAATGGAGCCTGATTGAGAGGTGCAGACATTCTGATTAAACGTGCTGCAATCGCTGCTGGCTCCCGAAAGGCTCCGGCCAAGCATCGATTCCCTGCCCTCAATTACTGATCTCTCCCTCTCTCTCTCTCTTTTCTTCCCCCTTCCTTCTGTCTCACCTCATTCGGATCTGCATGCGTACTTCGCCTCCCGTTTGGGCTCCTCTGTGGAACAGGTGAATTCCTCTCAGTTTCTCTCTCTCTTTCCTTCCTTCGTCTGGTGTCTTTCATAAATTCACCCGTGTGGAGGGGTTTATTAAAGAGAGAGGCCGATTTTATGTGGTTGCTTAATCACGCTGTCACTGAGGCGCGGAGAGACATAACAGAACACCGCAGGTCGCCACAGGCTAAAACGAATTGGGCAGGGAATCAGAGACTATTGATCTGCAGCAAAAACATGGTCAGGTGAATCTATGGGAGGCCACCAGAGGGCACCAGAGCTGCATATGTTGCATGTGGTTGGGTCACCTGTTGGAAAGCCATTTCCAGTCCTGGCAAATCAGTGCTCCAATGTTGTTCTTGCTATACTCTGTGTTTTAATATATTGTGTTCAAGTCGATGGGGGTGTAGCTGATTGGGAATGGGTCTGTATGCTAGTGAAGTGTATGTGGTCTTTCTTCATTCTTACTCTCCACATTGAGAATGACCGGCTGGCTGGTCTTGTTCTCGCCATTCTTGTCGTTGACAGCTTGGGCGTAGTAGCGGCCAGCATCTGGTGCCACCGTGGACAGAATGACCAGGGTGTTGTCCAAAGTGAGAGCACTGAAAGGAAAAATTTACATGAGATCAACATCTTTGGCCTGAGAAATAATAAGATAATTATAATCATCAAAATCAAGCATTTGTTCCAATAATGAGTGAGAAACAAAAACGTTTTACTATGTTTGGTTCATCAGTCTGGCACTACCAACAAATTCTGAACATCTGTTACTTCACCAGATGGCGAGGGACGCGTTTACTTACTCAATGGGGAAGAAACAGTAAAGTCTAGCCATTCACTCACAACTGCCTGACATTTACAAAACTAGCAAAAATGAACAACTAGCTTTATGAGGAAATTATGGGGAGCAAATAAAGGAGTGAGTTTGAGGTAAATGAGGAGACAGTGGCGTTGAGTTTGGTTTTCTTAAACAGACGTCTTTTGCTTTCAAATTGAGCAAAATGAACAGCATCTAATAATAATTGTCAATAATTGAATGATGAGGAAAATATATCATAATAAAATGCTTGGCAATATCACCCGGCCCTACTTCAACTACACACACACACGCACACACACACACACACACAGACACACAAGCATTCATAAACAAAGTGATAAAGTCCAATAGGCTGCATTAGTGATGCTGTTTGCACGCAGAGGAGAAGTGCTCTGGGATTGCAGCCGACCCGGCTGAGTGTGTGTGCTGAAATGAGAGGCGACACTCGGCGCGCAGCAAGATTAGACGCCGTTGAGATGTCAGCAGGGCCTCCCGATCGCGGGCCAGGTTAAGCCGACTCCTGCACAATTAGAGTGAGGGCTCTTGTGAAGCGGGGCCACAAGCACCACAGTAGAATATCAATGCTCCGGAGAGACATGGCCAACGAGCAGTAAACAAATTGTACACTGTCAGGGTCTCTCAGCGTCAGCGACCAGCGACACTGACACACTGAGAGCCAGGAGGAGGGCTCTTCTCTGCTGGAGCTGGCGCTGAGCAGTCCGGTGGAGGCTTGTGAGTTTTACGTAACCCGTGGCTCTGTGCTCAGGGGCTCATTTGGGATTTCAGGCGCATGCCTGGTCAAGTAACATCTAGCTGCTGTCCACACAGATCATGACCTAGGCTGAACTGGGCTAAACCTTAGCTTGAGCTTAAGTTAATCAGCTGAACTGTTGCTGTGGAAGGTGAAATATGAACATTCAGGGAACGTTTTCTAGTGGAAATAAACTGGGCAGCAGCCATACTCCTGGTGTGATTCTCTATAAAAGCTTCTTCTCTAGCCTACAGCACAAGAGAGCGTTCTCCTTCTCAGGAGTCAGAAAGCTTCACATCAGCTTTGGACGATTGACATGAATTATAGATCCTCAAACAACCTAGCTGTTTCTCGTCCAACTGCCTGCTGCCAGCCCAGGTAAATTAATCTCAGCTGATTACAAAGACAAATCCAACACTGACATGTGTATCTGTGTAAGTGCACACACACACACACACACACACACACACACAGGATGTGTGCATTCAGAGGAAAGCTCTGTCAATCAGCCAAGGTCGTCAATAAAGGCCTTTTGTCCACTTTGTCTAATTGGTTCCCCCGCCGCCTGCTCTCTCTCTAGCCTTCAATCACACCCGCTCCAGAGTCAACAGGGGTTCTTATTTATTATAGCTGACTTTATCAATGCAACTATGAGGTGCTGCTATATCAGCCATGCCACGGCCTTCCCTGGGGTCCGGGTTCGCAGCAGGAGGAGAGCTTGTTGGGTGGTTAAAGTATAATATGGCACGGCTGCCCTGGTGCTGTGAAAACAGGCAGCATGTTAGAATAGATCCATGGCTTACATGCGGCTGCTTGGGGGGATCTTGCGTCCATCCCGAAACCACGTGATCTGGGGTCGTGGGAAGCTGGGGATTCGCGGTGGGAAGATAAGGGCAGCCTCACCCTGCGACACCACCTGAGAACGCTCGCCCTCCACGAAGCCCTCCATATCTGAGACAGAGAGAGAGAGAGAGAGATTTACTCACTGAAAGGGGTAGTATGTCAAATAATCACATTTACACAATCTTCCCCTTACTGACAATATAGTTATTCAGATGAAGACCTGTGTCTAAACTTTATGAGAATTTCCAAGAATTGCTGTCTGAAGTTCATATGCGAGCTGAAAGGCTAATGTAACCACCCAATAAGAAAAGTTCATATTTCGAAATCACCACACCCTCCTCAAACTACCTCAAATTAATAAGAATGTTTAAATGTGGTTTCTAAACCTGGGAATGCAGGATGGTGGTTTTAGCTGGGGGTGCTGAAATTTTAAGTAGTATAGAGCTGAATGCCAAAGGTTGAGTAGTCCTGGTCAGTTTCCGTGTTTCTACACATTTTAGTGCAGAGTTTCTATTTTTACATATAAAACTGTGACATCAAACACGCCCTACCGACCCTGGTCTCTCGTGTTTCCAGCTGTGGTAATGAAGGCCCCCCATTGGACATTTTAGAGTTTTCTATGCTTCCAACACACTAGATCCATTTAATCCACTAATTAACATACAGGTCCAGTGTTGAAGTGAGAGTGTAAAACCAGGGAATACAGTCAAATGCAAGGAGGCCTCCAGAGCTAGTGTTGGAAACCAGTGTTTTAGAAATAGTACGACTGAGAAAAAGTCTTGTAATCTGAAGTGTGGGACATTATTATGTTAGATAAATTTGTTAAGTTTAAAAACAGTATTAAAACACCCCAGGACACTCATGCAGCCTACAGCTCTGCATCTCCCTGAATGTATCCACTTATATTTATGCACGATTATGCACGCACCCAAAGCGGCCAACTATTGGCGAGGGAAGTGATTCGGCTCGCTGTAATGAAAATGTGTTAATTTAAACAGTGTGGATACTGCACATTTTGAAAATATAGAAGTAATATATAAGAATACAAACTCCACCCCAAAAAAATGCACACTGATCTTATATTTGGAGGTGCTGCAGCACCCCCCCACCCCCTCCAACCCCATTTCCCACATCCTTGTCTGACAATTTGCTGGCTATAAAAAACCCCCAAAATGACACTAAGAAGTAAGTAGTGGATGCTTGAGTTTTGTCCATACATTTGTCTATTCGTATTTCTGGGACACAACAAGCCAATACTGAAGAACTAGCACTGAGAATGTGTGTCTAATGATCGCCTTCCATCAGCTCACCGTTGCCTCTCGTCTCCTGGGAATTTCTGTGCTCATGCACATTGCAAAGACTAGAACTGATGGCCAAAACACACATGCTTAATGTACCTGTGTGAAAGGAGCAGCTCTCCATAGCAGGAGCTGGCAAGAGCAAGTAACAAGATTTTTCCTGCTAGTATTTCTGCTGAAGGTGTGATTTTTTAAATGAGTAATTACCCTGATAAGACACTAACATAAAATAAAGCTCACAGATAGTCAGTCTACCTGTGTGAAAAGAGCAGCTGGCAGGAGCAAGAGCTAAACCTGTGAAACTGTAGCACATAAAGTAAAGTCACTTTAAAGCTAAACCCACCATGTGAATGTGCAAGCTTAACACCCAAAGATAAAAAGGCTACTTAGAAGTAAAAAAATAAAGTAATTAAAAGTCAAAAAATAAATTAAATGTGTATCCAGTGCTTTATTTTATGTTAGTGCGTTATCAGAGCAAGTTCTCATAAAAAAAAAATCAGACTTTCAAATAGCAAAAATAATTGAAATGCCCGTTCCTGGTGAAAAGAGTGCAGTTTTCTTGTTTCTATCCTCGTTTGCACTTTTTCATTTTGTGGCTGTTACACTGATTCGGCATGTTCAATCAGACTAAAAAAGCGACGAGAGAACAGGCGAGAGCTGACGCTCACCAACGGCCTGGTGGCATCCGATGGTCAACAGTTGGCTTGATGTGTCCAATACCTAGTTGTATCATTTCTGCAGTGTCAGAAATGACACAACTAAGCCTACTTCAGACTTATCAATGACTCAAGGCAGAGGGATAATGGGAAATTGTGTAAATTAGATTTTTCATCATCATATTCCTTTAAAGCCTACCCCGCTATCACCTGTGATTTCAGTCTCACTGCTTTCTCATTTGCACTTACAGGCAACCTGCACTTGAGTGCTCCTCTGCATTAGAGCGCCGACCCGGTTCCTCACTATGCACCTGTAGAAGCCGGCGTGGGAGCGGTCCAGTGATGGGATGAGGTACCTAGTGGACATGACATTCATGACAGTCACTTATTTCCATTTCATTTTCCACACGAGAGACTCTGACACACACACACACACACACACACACACACACACACAAACACACACATTCACGGGCTTGCTATGATATATCACTAAATGAAATATCCAAAAGCCTATTCGACCCTGGAGCTATTGGCCATTGCACACAGACCTGATCCATGCCTAACTCTAAGTACCCCCATCTTTTTCCAATAATAAGGCTTTTCCAAGGCCGGTTTGAGTTCATAATGACAACATCCGGTATGAGAGACCATCGAGTTCGAAAATAGAGGAGAACAAAGATCTGAAATGTCGAATGTCTGTTTGTGCTCTTGAGTTTGTGAGTGGTTGGCTGGGGCTGTGGGTTGATCAATAGGAGTCCAGATATTCTGAGCCAAAGCTGATATAGAAGGCCATTTGGGAGCTGTGTGAAGTGTGTGTGTGCGTGTGTGTGTGTGGTGTAAGACCACCCTGGGAAACCAGTCTGAATGCTGTGAGGTACCCAGTCCTAGCACGGGTCTATTCACATTGCCACTTTTGTTCAATGAATCCCTAATTCACTTAGCTGCTCGCACTGAGCTCCTTATCTGCCCGTTCAGCTTCCCCTGCAGTGCCATTCACGTATTCCTGATACTGTAGTCAAGTGGATTCAGGTTCTCCCTTTGATCAGGAGTGGGGAGGAATAACAAGCAGAAGTGTGATCCTTGCTCTCAAATGCATGCACGCATACACACACACACACACACACACACACACACACACACACACACACTCAGACACATAGGTGTACGGATGACTGACTGAGGAGTCTGCAGGTGGGGAATTGTTGCCACTCGGGATCTCATAGTGAGGCTCTTGGACAGTTCTTTCTGTTTTTGCTACTGCAAGTTACTAAAACTCAGATAACGGCTAAAAGAAACCGATAAAAAATGTTTTTGCAGTTAGGTTCCGCTCAGAGCTCAAGTTCCCAAAATGTATTTGGGCTCAGCCACCCCAAGTACCTCTCAGTATACTTTAGATTTGATTTCAGTCGTTCAGAATCGAATGGTTTGAAACAGACATAAGAACGTTATCATGGGTGCTATATTTCAGTCAAACATGTAGCAGTTTCGCAAGACATTTATAGAGTCACGGAGCAGCTCTTGCTGCGGCCCCTCATCAGAACAAGCCTGTAAACAATCTCAATGAACAGCCACAGCATGGCACAAGGAGGAGCAGATGGAGAACTTTTTCTCCTCCAGAAAGATGAAAGCTCACATCTCACTCAGCATGGAGAAGTAAAGCAGGGAGTCAGTGAAAGGCATGAATCCATATTGAACTTCACTTTGCATTTGCCATTTTCATATGGGACATGTTGTGCCATATGCCATGTTCAAGCAAGGTTTTACATGCTGTGTTTTATATTGGAGCAGCTTTACACTTTTCATTTATTCGATTTAATTTCTTTATATTGTAAGTATTGTGCACTGCTATATAAAATGACATTCAATCTACACATTATTTTTACAAGGACATATTAAAACTGCAATAAAGGCTAGGTAATGAGCAGAATTGAAAAGAAAAGTCACGTGCCTACTTCGGTTTTTCTTCAGTGCATTCAAAAAAAGTTCCCTTTTTGCATAACCTTGATTTAGTTACTACCAGTAATTTCTATTCAATTAAATAAATGAACTGAAATGCAAAATAACTAAACACAGACATTTTATAATGACCTGTTTAACAAAAATTTAGATTTTTACAATAAAAATACACCCACAGGATGTTCTATTCAACAAAAAAGGAGATTTTACTCACTAGCTTCTAATGCTGCTAAGAAACCCTGACACCTGCTTATTATATTAAAAAAGAGTTCATTCTGTGAATCTCTTCTGTTTTCCAATATAGCAAGTAAGAGTCACCATATAAAATTAAATAATTTTACAACATAGGCCTCTCTAACCTAATCAGAGTAAACTGGACAGAGTTTTATGAAACGTGCAAAGATCTGCTATATTATTCCTAAAATCAAGAAACTGGTTGGTTTTAGTACACTTCTGACTGCAGAGAAGGGACCAGAAATGCATCCTTGGGCTCACAGAAAGCCCCTACACTTAGAGCAAGCATGGAGGTGCACTCGCCTGACTAAGTCCATTAGTACTATGCTAAATGCTGCACGGAGAAAGAAAGCCTCCATCGGTAGGACCATGGTCAGCACAAACTCTGTCTTACTGAAGTGCAGTGAAGAAAGAATGGAATGAGTCCATTGTGCGGGGGGGAGAAAAACAATTCACTTTGCCTTTACAATTATAAATATTACATGGCTCTTGCGGCTATAGAGAATAATGCACCTTCCGTTCCACTGACTACAATGGCTTGATGGATATAATTCCATATTCCTGACACATGGCGGATGCAGCATTTATAAAGAATGCATAGGGCGAAAAAACAAAAGGCGAGGGGCTGGTCACGGGCCGAACCTGGCGCTCGTTTCTTGCGACCAAGCAGGAAATGACATCGACTAATGTGAGGCAGGAATCGATATCACAGAGTCATTTCGCGCTTGCATGGGGAATGAGGTGCCATATCTCAAGAGGCTTATGATCCTCCACCATTTCTGAATAAATGCATAGGAATGAGCCGGGATTTGAATAAATATCCGCAAATGAGAAATTTGTTAAAAGGTAAACCGTGATTAATGTGTCTATTTGTTGCGGTAATTATGCAGAGGGAATGACAAATGGGGAGGAAGCATGAGGGGGCCGACGGCTCACCTGTACTCCAGCGAGAAGCGTGTCAGCTCTGTGCCGTTGTACAGCCATTTAAACTCCAAAGGCCAGCTGCCCTCCGCCATGCAGGTCAGAACTAAACGGTTCCCCTCCAGGTGCACCTGGGTTGCCACCGGCTCCATTTTGAAGTATGGAGGAACATCATCTGCACAGAGAAAAGGACATTAGAGTTCACGCAAAGAGAGATATAGGTTCAACATCCAGGGCGGTGTTTTACACAGCAGGATACACAGTAAAGTGGGTGATTTAAGACCCGGTGTGGCCTAGTGGGTAGGATGCTTGGCTCTGGACCATGGGTTCGAACCCTACCAACAGCAAACCACCACTGGGTTCCTGAGCAAGACCCTTAACCCCAAGTTGCTCCAGGGAGTCTGCCCCCTGTAGTTAGGGAATGGAAGTCGCTTTGGATAAAAGTGTCTGCTAAATGCCGTAAATGTAATGTAGTATATAATACATGCAAAATGAATTACAAAAACTTTAGTCTTAATCTGTTTAGTTTAAGCATTAACTTGGCCTCGTTTACTCCTAGGCTCGGGACTGACTCAAACTACAAGGTCTTGGTCTTGGTTGTCTTGATACTTGCAAATTTGTGGGTGGAGCTTGTACAGGCATATTTAGTGCATGGTAATACTGAAGGAATGAGTGCGGTGTAGAATATGTCTGGAATGCCTGGAAGTGAGCTGTGAATGGATCAATGGGATTTGTAGTCCCTGGCGCATAATTGGGTCACCATAGTTGCTTTCTCACACATGGCCACATGTCGCAGAGTGAACAGGACCTTCACATATAAACACACTAAAACACAAACAAAACGAGCAAACACACACAGACACACAGGTTGATCTGTGATTTAGTGTCTGACTCAGAGAGAGCTGTCACTCTGTTGCTGAATCAAGAGAGAGAGACAGAGAGACAGAGAGAACAAGAGAAAAAATGGAGACTACGACATTTTAGCATGCAGAAAAACATATTTCGCCCAGTCAGTACTGCCGTTATCACCATCCGACCCATTTTCTGGTTTCTTTCGGTCTCTCCCTTTTTCTCTCTCTCTCACTCTCTGCAGTCTATGAAGCGCAAGCCAGAGGGGGAGGGGAGCACGGGGCTTTTCCACAGCTGTAAGCCACGCACACACCATGCTAATGATCATGAACATGCATGAAGCTCTAAGTTTTAGTATTCAGCTCACACATTCATGACCGTTTCGTCGTCCTCCCGTTTTTCCTCCCTTGCTCCCTCCCTCCTGACTCCCTCCCTCCTGACTCACGGCTGACTCCGTGTGCATGCATAAACACAGGCGATGCTACCTGCACAGGCTTAGCATCATTTACAAAGACACACACACACACACACACACTCACGCCGTACCTACCCTCGTAATTCACTATGACAATGGCCAACATGTAGTCTTTACCCAGCATCATGACTGAATAACTGAATGGGATCAAAACCAGGAGACCGCATGAAGAGAGGAGAGAGAGCGAGAAAGTGAGAGCAAGAGAGAGAGAGAGAGAGAGAGAGAGAGAAGGAGGTAAGCAAGAGAAAGGGGGCGCGAGAGAGAGAGGAGAGAGAGGAATGAAAGAGAGATCAAGCAGAAGAAAGGAGGAAGAGAAAGAGAGAGAGAGAGAGACAGAAGGAGAGGTAAGTGAGAGAAAGGGGGCGGGAGAGAGAAGAATGAAAGAGAGATCAAGCAGGAGAAAGGAGGGAGAGAGGGAGAGAGAGAGAGAGAGAGAGAAAGAACAGACCAAACCCCCTTTGGGCGTAGAAGAAAGGAGAAAAGAGAGGCAGAATGATAGAGGTGGAAAGAAATGATAACGACAGAGGGAGGAAGAGGGAGCTAAAGGAGGTGGAGTGTCAGTCTCTCATACTCGTTTGTCGTTTATTTTTCTCTCTAAATCAAGCAGGGTGACAGACAGCTGCTTCCTGTCTATTTGGGGCATGATTGGTCGAGTAAGAACACAAAACCCTCCTTTCCCCTTTGAACATTTGGTCGCCCCGGCAACCTCAAGATCATCTTCCCTGCAGTATCACCTAGAGCAGAGTCATGTGACCAAAACAGATAGAAAGAGAGAGAGAGGGAGGAAGAGATAAAAGAGAGGGAGATAAAAGAGAGTGAAAGTAAGGCAGAGAGAGGAAAGAGAGCCTGCAGCGCAAAGCATTTGAAGATAAGTATTAAAGACCACTAACACACACACACACACACACACACACAAATACACACACAAACAGTCAAGACGAGCAGCAGACTGGCGCTGCAGCTGTAGAGACCTTGGCACTGCCAAGGCTGAGTAACATCTGCGTGTAAGGCCTGTTCACACCTGCCTACAACCCCACACACACCTGTGAGTCCACACCTGGCCTGCAACAGCTTGGCACTGATACCAAAACCCACACACTTCTGGCAAACGCAACTGACACCCGTCAGACACTGTTGAAAGTCATGTTTACTCAGTAAGGCTTGATCAAATTTTGCAAAGAACTGACTCTAGAGTACATAACATTACTAAGTTTAATGAAGATTTTCTGTTTTCTATGCATCCTTGTCACCATTTACAATTGCCAACGTATACTTAAGGCTTACGCCAGTTTGTGTGTAACGATACAAACTTACATAGACTTGAAAAAAGAGTACAACATGAGTTTAAATGGAAGCTCAACAAAAAGTACTCATTTTATCATTTAGTTTAGCTTGTATATGTGTTAGGCTAATCATTAGAATATTATAGAATGCAATTCTGTTTTGCAATAAATTAGTCAATAAATGAATGCAAGCTGCTTGATGGTTCGCACTGGATGAAATGCTCCTCCTACTTGATCACCTCTCTTACATTTACATTTACTGTATTTAGCAGACACTTTTTGATTCAAAGCAACTTCCATTCCCTAACTACAGGGGACAGTCTCCTTGAAGCACCTTGGGGTTAAGGGTCTTGCTCAGGAACCCAGTGGTGGTGCTGAAGGTAGAATTTGAACACATGACCTTTAGGTCCAGAGGCAAGTATCCTACCTACTAGGCCACCACTACTCCTTGCCTCTTTGAGGCAAGACTGAGAAACACCCTTTGGGGTTGGCCCAAATAGCACATTATAAGCACTCAATATTTACTAGAGTACTCAAATCCTCAAAATTCTGGAAAAACATAAAGGTTTAACAATTAACCATATTTATGAAGTAATTTAGTAACTGCAGTTCAAAATAATAACCCTGCTCACAGGCTTTATGATGCGATAAAAGCTTGTGACCTCCAGTTCAAAAACCACTTTAAGAGGAGACATGTAGATGATAAGGCAAGCTACAGAGAGTTGAGTGAGAAGTTATAGACCCCGAATGCAAGGACCAGCATGAAGACATCGGCGGAAGGCAAAATTCACCACATTTCAGCTCTTCCCAAACTAAAAAGAGGCAGTTTGATATTTCAGTAGTTCTCAAGGAGTTAAAGTGGCATTTTTTTAAAAAATCCCCATAAACAACATCCACAGTTAACCTATAAATGTGACATGGTTAAAGTTTAGCCCAAATTATTAAAATCAGCTAAAGTAATCTAATCACCAGAAAATCACCATCGCAATCGCAATCAGAGACTGCAAGCACTGACCGTTCTCCTCTGGCGATCCCAGTGACGCGCTGTCCTGAGACAGAGTGGTCCAGCTGGACTCCTCGTCACTGTGTGGAAGGTTCTGAATGCGGTTCAAAGCACGATCCGTCTTAGCACCTGTCCGCGGCCTGTCTTTTTTTGTCTCAGGGGAGGAGGACGCAGAGGAGGACCCGACAGAGAGCAGGGGTGTGTCTTCAGGGCTGCGCTGCTTCCTCGGAGATGGAGGACTGGGGTTCTTTTGCTCTTTCAGCAGGGGCTTTGTAACATCATCATCCTGCACAGCGGGATCGTCCAGCGGCAGGTCATCAATATGCGATTCCAAGAGGCTCTTGGCCTTTCGGAACTGCGGGGACTTCCTGTCAAGGGCAAGTTCTGTTTTATCCGAAAGAATAAGCAGATCATCGGAATCCTCCTCAAACGGGTTTGTGTTGGAGTCCTGAAGTTGATCATCCTCATTGCCATCGACATCGTTAACAAAATCAACTGTGTCTTCTTTAGCGAGCTCACTAATACTGTCCGAGTCATCAGTCTGAGTGTGGTCGAGCTCTGTTCGGCTTTCGAGGCTTAAATCCAGGTCAGCGTGCAGCTCATGGTCTATGAAAAGCTCAGTGTCTGATGTTGCATTTCCAACTTCGTCTTCATTGGTCGTATTTTTGTTTTGGTCTTGTAGTTCGGCTGCTTTGCGCAACTGATTGGCACCGTTTTTCACCAGTTTCAGGTTGGCTGCAGTAGCTGTGAGGGAGGAGGTGGATGAGGAGGAGGATGAGGAAGAAGGTGGAACAAGGCCCTCACCCAGCCCCATAGCACTCTGGATGCTTGTCAGTGCGTACTTCTTACGACACTTCGGGGGTGTGGCCTGGCCTTGTTTTACCACATCGTCGCTAAGCAGCTGGTTATGCGGGGAGCGTAGGCTTAGGGAAGTGGGCGGAGTCGCAGATGGCCCATTGTGATTGGCCACATCCACAGAGGGGGAGGAGTTATGTGGGGGGGGCACACAGACCGACATCATGGCTGAAAAGAGAGGAAGAAAAATGTGTAAACATGAATGTAAAAAACATGAAAATATCTACTTTAAATAATGAAAATAAATTCATTACTATATACAGTACCTATACAAAGATAATTTCTTCAAAGTATACTGAGAAATATATTCAAAGCAGAGAATTTAATCTAAGTAGCCATTCTTTTTATGCCTCAAGCAGCCACATGCCATTTCTCCACTTGCTCTGACAGACAGAGCTCCAGTTGTACTGTTCAATGTACTTCATCAGGGAACGCAAAACTGAATTACTTTGTTTAAAATCTAATCTGGAGGGAACCGAAGCTGTTTGCTGGCCGAGACGATGGAAATAGAACCAGAAATTGAGTCAATGGCAGTTTGTCAATGTTCTGCACAGATTATTCGAAATGAGTTTCAGAGAAAGAAATACAATTGCTAAGAGAATTTGAACAAATGAATTGCTTTGCTTGGAGCCAACATTTTCCAAAGACAGATCCAATCTGACAGGCAAACCGAGTAATAAAGGATGCGCTCACCTTGGAGGAGTTCTGTTGTGGTCAACAAAGTTTGTTTGTTTGATCAACAAAGACTTTTGCTTCAAATCTATAAGAAGGAAAACATAAAAGAATGTGTATTTTCTATGTGCTCAATAGATTTTGTGCATGCATGACTGTGGTGTAGGTTGTTTTGTGCAAAAAATATTTGTTTATTCATCATGAAAGTGTCACACAATGTAAAAAGGCAGCTGAAACAAACAACAAAGATTTATGCTTTTCTTTGGTCAGTGACAATATGCTACATGACAATGCAAAGTTATATTATAAACAAGGAAACAACTATTGCACAAAAAAGATTCGGTGTTAAGTCAGAGCTTCTCAGCAAATGAGAATTTTCTGAATCCACTATAATGTGACTTGCAAATCAAGTGGTTGCTTTGTCATATTTTGATGTGATACAAAAATCTGTCAATATTATGCAGACTATGCAATATGTACTAAACAGTTATATCAATGTTTACTGTTTGTGGATGTTGGGAAGGAGAAAGAGTGAGAGAGAGAGAGATAGACAGACAGATAGATAATGAGACAAAGAGAGAGAGAGAGAGAGAGAGAGAGA
>JBBPDB010000028.1:9350134-9360854 GCA_037974465.1 Brachypetersius altus | reverse complement strand
AGAGAAGAGAACGTTCTTTCACGCACACGTGTTTTCTCTCTCGCTCTCTAAGAAGCTCTCTTACACACACACACACACACACACACACACACACACACACACACACACACACACACACACACATACACAAATGGAATCCCCAGGTCAGAAGAATCCCAAACTCTTCCAAAGCTGTAATGAAATTGCCATTTCTCATTAGTGTCCATATGCTTTGGAGGTGGCAGGTCCTCTTTTGCCACAGAATCTTCTGAGAGGGGTCAGCAGGGACATGCTTGGTTTTTTTGTGCCAGCCCACGCAGGGCGGTAGCCAAGTGCGACATGTGGAGGTAATTTCTACGTGCGGCACAGTGTGTGTGTGTGAGCAGAGGCGGAGGTGGCAGAGAACGCTGGTCCAGATGGAGAGCCTGAGGGAGGTTCCTCAGCAGCACAGGGCCCTACGGTGGGGAAGCCGAGTCTAGGCTGCTGCTGGCTTGCTAGCGTCCAGCAGGACACGCTGCCACCAGCACCGTTACAAAAAATCCCACCTTTTTTAACCTGACAGCTGAAGGCGAATTGGGTGGCAAGACTCCACTCTGCTTCCCTTCCCATCGCACATGGAATTTTAATAGCTCCCAGACAAAGGCCACAGGCACCAGGCAGGATCCATAAAACATGTCCCATTGTGTTTTGTAGTGCACCACGCTGGCATGCAATCATACAGCGAGGGCTTGCATTCAACATTCGTAATGTATTTTTCCTCTTTTATTCCAACACAGCAGTGGGCACTTCCCCTTCTATTTAATCATCCTTTGGCACCTGTGCACGGGTGTGGATAAGCCAATCGAGGTCTGTGCACTGCACCACTACAGCAGGTGTGATCACAAGCAGGACATACACACACACACACACACACACACACACACACACACACGCGTGGATATATGTGCACTTTCATACTAATGAACAAAATCATTATTAGTTCTGGCGTAATCTTTTTGACCTCTTTTCCATAGGTAAAACCATCCAAAACAAGCCCAGAGTCTAAAGGGTATTCCAAAAGTGCATAAAAACAAACAGGCTTCTGTAGAACAGGGTCCAAAAATGACAGAACAAGGTTAAGAGAAAGAATAGCAAACACACAAAAGAATACATGCAAAGATAATGAGTAGCTGATTGTCTGTGATGAAGTGAGGGTGGAGCTGGAGGGAGCCAATCCAGTTCAATGTTGTCACTTTTTTTAGAGCAATAGAATCAAAGGTCCAACAGTGAATCAAACTAATTTCAGTCAGTATTGATCTGTTCCTGCCATTTATAAACAAAGGGCCTAAAAACTACTTGACAAACCAAGAGATAACAAAGCAGATAATGAGATGCCCTGCACTACTGTCCTCTCTTGTAGCATTATGAAAAGATGTTATAGTGGGAAATCTATCAGCCAGGTCCTTGAAAACGATGCTCTGAATACAAATAATAGTGTCATTATAAAATGAACTAAAACACAAAAAAACTCCAAATTAATTCTTCTAAACCTCATGTTGTACTGGTGTCTTTATCTGCTACAAAAGACCAAATCAGGCCATGGCCAAACTGGTGAAAGCACCAATGAGTTCAATACATGTAAGTGGAAACAGCACCGTGTTTCTGGTTGATGAAGCTTCCTTGTAACCCACCGAGCAAATAAGCCCAGATCCAGCATTTTCCCAGTCCCAAATCTGAGTGCCACATCTGGAGCGGAATCAAATGGAATCAAGTCTTGATGCAAGAATGCAGTCAAATGTGAGCCAGGAGGCTGAAAATCTGAACCGAAACGTACAAAGACGCTTTCTTACCCACTTTCCTGGAAAACAGCCAGCAAATCAGGTACAAGGCAACCAGAGCTACCAGATGAACTGTAAAACTGTTCATCTACTTGTAATTCAACTTGTTCATCTACTTGTTAATCTACTTCTTCCTGATTATTGTTAATATAAACTGTACATTATGTTCAAATTACTGTACATCCATCTGTAAATATCATCCAGTACATATAACCTTTGTGCACTAATACCTTTATCCTGTAATTGCACTTCTGGTTAGACCTAAACTGCATTTCATTGCCTTGTACATGTGTAATGACAATAAAGTCTAATCTAATCTAATCTAATCTAAAAAGTCAAGTCAGCTTTATATATATATGTATAACCATCTATTGCTGTTATTGTTCTAAATGCTTCTCATAATTAAATAATGCTTTTACATGCTAAAATGTTTGGCAAGGCACCTACCAGCGAAGAAATATACATAGATTAAATAAGAGAAAGTGCTAAATATTTGAAAGCAGTCACGAAATATGAGCTGGTTTTATACAGACAGTGCCCTTGAGAAGAAAAATGGCCACAACGCTTTGCACTAGGACTGGAAGAAAAATGTCCCTGCAACTTTAGTTTTAAGAGGGCCAGTGCTCCCTTCTTAAGCTGGACATACACTGTGCAATTTTTTCAGTCGTGTTATTCAGCTCCTGCTCAAACTGTACGACTGAATCACAGGGGTTAGAAGTTCGTAGCTCACGATAAATATTCTCACACTATACGGCCCGATGCTCTGATGCGACCTGACTGCTCACACTGTACGTCCACACACAACACGCGGGGCTCTTGTTTCCGCACACCCATGTTGATGTAGGCTTTATCTAATGACGGGTAAACTTGTCAGATGAAGACATCTGACATTTCTTCTTTCATTGGGCAACATTTCATTGTAGCCTATTAGTGTTTTATTTAATTGAATTACTGGCCATTAACTACAGTATTTACTCGCCAAGTTACTTTTACACTTTTACTTGAGTAGCATTCTAGTGAGTGACTTGAACATCTACCAAAGTGATTTTTTGGGACTTCTTTCTGCTTTATACAGATATCAGTCAGACTCTTAAATTACCAATAACATCCGACATCTATAATGTTGCTGTATTATTGGTGTGTTCTGTGTAAATATGTCCAGATCACGCACTGCGCTGCCATGCTGCTCTTTTTCACTTCCATTTCTGTGGTGGCGCATGCGCAGTGTGAGAGGTTGTGTTAAATCATATCATACCCTCAGGAGGGGATTTTCTTGCAACCATACACAGTGTATGCTCAGCTTTACTAAGAATTATTTTTGCTTTGAAAAAACCCCCCCAACAAAACAAAAAAGAACTGTCACACATACACAGATACACACACACATATATATATATATTAGAGGTGGGCATAGATTAATTAACCCACCTCCCCACCCACCCCCCCGACAGAGAGACCGAGACAAGTTTGAAACGTGCGTGAACCGGACAAGTCACTGAAATATCAAGGTGAAATTCATCATAGCTTGCATAGTATAGACCCAACTCCCTCTGTCCGGAGGGGGGGGGATTTAACAGCAACATTTTTTTTATTGCGTGATAAGAATCTCGCGCTGTTAACAAGCATTAACGCTGTTAGCAGCCCAGCACTATATATATATATATGGTTCATCAATATTCTAATGAGTTGGTGGCAACGCTTCTTTGTTCAAATTTTCCTTGCTAAAACTATTTCACTTCTTTAATAATGAAGAATGGCTGGAACAGGATGTACCTCTATTAATATTCATGAGCACAATTCTGAAGTTGGACATAAAATCTGCATTAACATAATTTATCGCCAGAAATATTTCCTAATACATTTTAAGCGTTTTAAGTAGGTACTATTATACACGTGTCCTGTTCTCTCGGCTAAATACGGGATTACTGGGATTCATCTTGGAATTAACATACACATAACATCTCCAGGTGTATCACTGTGTGCTGAGCTGAGCTGTGGTGTGTTCATGTTATCCGCTGTCTTTTTAAATATTATAATTTACTCTGCTAAAAATGAAAATTGTTACTATGGTCAAAGCCAGATTCCATCTATACAATGTAGTTAAACCAGATTCAGAAGTTCCACATGAACATACGACTTGCAGCATAACCCAGAAGCTGCATTATGTATGAATAATATTATTTTATTTTTGCCACATACCTGCAGTTTTACAGTGTTTGATGCATGTATGTCAACCATTTCTCTTCATGAATGTCTACATGGGAGGCGACATCATTATTATACTTTTTTTCCCTTATTGTTTGACTGTCTACACAGGAAGTGTATTGTTAAACTTGGCATCTTTGTACTCTTGTTGCAAAAATATATAAAACATAACAAAAAGAATATTCTGGGTTTTTTTTACCTCACACTAATTTGCTGGATCTTTTATTTTCAATTTCTCTGATGGTTTGTCTAGGAGTGAAGGACTTTTATTTCCCTGGCTGCATTAATTATTTTCATTTACTTGTTCTGTCTGGATTTCACATACTGTGATGTTACCATGAATCTCTTAAATATGTACTCTCTCTTGTTTTACGTGGGAATTTGCAGGTAAATAATACATACCTGTAGATCCCAAGGCAGGGCATCTAAAAAATGTGCTTCTTAAACGGTTTTTCATCCTCTTGTGACGACATTCTATAGCATAAGAGGCGAGGGAACGGTTTTCCTCAAAAGTGAAAGAGGTCAGGGTGGCTCTATACAGCCGTGCCCTTGGCTCAGTGAAGCTGGATTGTGTGAATTGTGTGTGTAAGTGGGTGTGAGCGTGTGGCTACTCCAGGTGAGAGGTATGAGCCTGCCGCTTTCAGCTACGGGCTGCGCTGAAGGTCGGCCTGCTCCGTCACTCCGTCACCGTGACAACCGGCATCCTGCCGATTTGCACTTCATCAACTCCCCCAAGCGGGGAGGAGTGCCCTCCACCCTGGCAGCAAGGTGAAGGGGCCCATCAGTGCTCAGGCCAAACACTCCCCAGCCTGAATTAAGACGGAGCGAGAAGAAACACCTACATTACTCCATTACCCACATCACCGACCCTCACCACCAGCATTCATCTACAGTAATGGCCCATGAGCCTGTATCCATAGACGTCTTTGTGATAGGTGGGCCTAGCAGCAGTGCTGGCTGTCGTTTAGCAGCACTTTATTTTTTCCCTTCACCGAACGCACAACAGCTACAACAGCTACTACACAGTACATTTAATCTCCGCACGGAATGGAAAGAGTGGTCGGATCAGTTCAATGGGAATCAGTGCAGAAATAAACTGAGGAAGGTCGAGTAACCTTGTTTCATGATACAAGTAGACCAGGTAGGCCTCTATTTGCATAGAAGAGAATGAGAGGAAAAAATTCATCCCAAGAAAATATTCCTGCTACGAATATATAGTCGAGTGCAACATTTTGCAAACCCCTAGTTAAATGATATGTTTTGTTGATTTTTTAGGTACAAAAGTGCACATGCTCTACAGGAATTCCTGCAAATGTATTCCCTGAATTTAACATATTGAATAAAACATACTGGGAAACAGTCGACGCCCACAGGCTGGGAGGTCTAAGCACAGATCCAGGAACACAGCGGAGCTTTAATTTAAATGAAAGACATTACAGTTCAAAAAGCACAAACCAAACCAGCACCACTCAGGGCTAAAATAAATCACAGGCTCTCTCTCTACCTCTCTGTCCTCTGGCCGCACTCCCAACTATTGGAGAGCCCCCGCTCCTCCCTTAACAGCGTGTACCTGACTCTCGTCAAGGGAGGAGCCCTGTGCTCAGTCCTGTGAGGCTGCACTGCCTCCAGTATATAAACTTCTGCTACATGCTATAACTTTTTCACAGGCCATATTTTATGATTTTTACCCCAATGTGTTAAATGCAACAAGTAAACACTATATGTGCATGAAAGGTGCTCCCTGTAAAGGAATGTGTACTTCTATTACACAAAGTCATATTTTATATATGCCAGGGAAAATTCTAAGATCCACATAATCCCCTTAAAGTCGGTGTGAATCAGAAATCAGAACACATTTTCCTACCACAGTGCGATGCCTTTCTGAGTGACAGGGAAACCTTCTGAGCCAGCGGAGCGTATTGCTCGGCGATGGGTGGGGGTAGAGGAAGAGGGAGGTAAAACAAGATTTTACTGGTTAATATTTGCCTGCTAGTGTGTGGTGATGTCATCAATACTCAGAAATATGCAAGGTTTGGTAGACGTCAGTACACTTTGATCACCGTGAGTTTGTGAGAAAACAAGAATTTAGCCGTTAGGCCACAGTGTATTAATAACAGCTGATTTCAAAATTGGTGTTTGTTCTCCTACATGCTCGCCGTTTCTGCAGGCCTCGCCTCCCTTGTGTTTTCCCCACCTACTATCCTGAAAGCTCTCCTGGGTTCAAAGATCCCTTTTGTATTTTATTTAGTTTTTAGGACCTAAAATAAAATTATTCGGGGCATTATTGTTCTTTATGAGCTTTTGCAAGTGACACCATTTTTAAAACCCTGTCTGTCTGTATGTTTATATGTGTTAATATTACATGTTCTATGTGTATATATGTTGAAACTTTCTGACTTAGTTGCTGCCACCTTGGCCAGGACTCCCTGGAAGAAGAGATAATGTATCTCAATGGGACAGTCCCAAATAAAAAAAACAAACAAACAAACAAAAAAAAAACGTTGGCTTTATGTGACACAGGAACACTAAGCGAAGCTCAGCATGACAGCTGACACAAACAGGGGGTTCATCCACGCAAGACCACAATTTACCATTTGTTGCCCTGCCGGCACAGATCTTCGTCGCTTGTGATCTAAAGGTTAAACTTTTAAACAGTATGACATGATGTACTTCATATGACCAAGAACTTAACTAACTATTAAAAAATATAAATTTTGATTTCATTTTGACTTTAAACTGTAAAGAACCACTGGTGGCTCTTGAGGTCCCTTTCTCAGAGCATGTTAAGGTGAATAGTGGTGGCTGATTAATAATCTTTAGAACTAATAACTAAACAAAAAGGCTTTTTTTTTCAAAAAAAAAAAGGGATGAAAAAATAGGGGCCCATGTCTGATGTACATATCTCTGGCATGAGCATGGGGTGCATAATAGATGGCGCTCGCCGCCAGCGCATGCACGGCCAGGGTTACTTTGTTTAACTTTGGTTACAATTCAATCCGCGCAGCAATTTGTGCAGCTGAATTTCATTACCTTCCCTGGGCTTGGCCTGGTGTCCTTGCATGAGCGTGTACTGCGAACAGGTCACAGTGGGTTAATGGACGTGTAATTGACGAGATTAACCGAGGTGTAATGCAGCACGGCGCGGACACTTTTTGATCCGCCGGAGCGGTGGGCAGCCCGGTGACGTAGCTCAAACGCAATTAGAGACAGCATTGAGCTATCAAAGCGAGATTTAATTAGGAGTGAAGACAGAGCACGCAAGGAAATGGGGGAGGGGGGTGTGATGGTGGTGGTGGTGGCAGTCAATGGCCAGTAGATTGAATTATCAGAGGCTACAAGCCAGATCAACACAATGCCTGCACAGATCCCTTTCTCTCTCTCTCCCTCTCTTTCTTTCTCTCTCTGTCTCCACCTAGCTTATCTGTTTCAATGTCTCACTTTCCTCTCCTGCTCCTTCCCAAGCCCTTCCTTTGTATACCTTTCCTCCTCCGTGCCCTCTTTTTCTCTTTTTTCCCCCCAGCCCAGCCTGCTTCTGCCCCTCTGTTTTTTCATTCTCTATCTCTCCCCATGAGCAGGTTCTCTCTCTCTGACTCAGCACCAGGGGACTGTGCGTGTATGTGTGCCTTGGGACGTGTCTGAGATATCCTGGAGCTTAATTAGGCACCAGAGTGCTTGGCACAACACACACCCAGGAGCAGGCGCGCGCCAACCGCCGATTAATGAGACGCCGTGCACCCGCATCTCTCCTCCATATCATTTTTTTTTTCAATCCACCCTCCAGTCAGTGCCTCCAGAGATAGCCAAGCTGGGTCCGAAATCGGATGCTTCAGCTTGAAACAGCATGCCAAAATAGTACTCCAGAAAGATTGGTGTCCAAAACCATAGTGTTCATTAAATCTTAGCTGAAAACTACCCAGATCCTGTACTATAATAACTGAAAATCAGACTTGGGTGAATGCTAATTCCATCGCAGCGTATAGAGGGATGTGGATTTAGAGGCAGTCAGATCAAGAACACTTTGGGTATTTTAACATTTCTCTGTACTTTCAGAATCGAGCTGCATATGAAATTGCATACTTCTATTCTAAAAAATGCCTAAAATATTATTCCAAAACTCCAGAAAGCCATAATGCATTCAGGCAAAACTGGAAGTCTGCAAACACTGGGCACCACACCACCCTATAATTTTACTGGTGGTTTACTGGACGACCGCTCTGAGGTGGTTGGTCTTCTTTGAGAAGATGTTGGATGCGATTAAAGTAGTTTAGACTACTGCAGTTTTAGGCAGAAGAAATGTTAAACGCAGATTATTATGCAGTTGCTCTGAGCTGAACTGTGATAATTCAAAGGATGTTTATCTTGTTAGTGTTTCATTCATAGAGGCAAGTAACTGCCTTTGGATTTTTTTTAAGTAAGCTCCATGCTCACTTGAACATCCTAATAAAGCACATTTCAAATGAGAAAAGAACATAATGAGGACGAACCACCAGCAAACATGCATTCGTAAGTAGGCTCAAAAAAGAACAGTCTGTGTTTGTATTTGTCGAAATCCTCTTGTAGGAACTGAACAACTGGTCCTCTGTCCCCTGACACAAGTGATGAAGTGACACTGGGACAGATGGGGGGAGATCTCAGAACAAATGACATATGCCCGCTCTGGCCTTGAGTGATTTTGATTCTTACAGATCTTGGCACTGATGTCAATCAAGTCCGACTGAAACAATCTATCATTGTTGTTTCGTTTTGCATTGATGTATCAGATATACTGAAGGATGCCAGTAACAACAACAGCAAAACAATAACAATGATGAAAATAATAATCACCATCATTATCATTATTGTTATTTTATTTTTTATTTTTTTTAGACAAGACGAGACATGATGAGTGCTTCCACCTGGAGTCTGGAGATTGTAAAAGTGGTATTTACAGTTTCATTTGGCAGCTGGTGCACATCATACCGCCCAAATCCACTGCACTTTTCTGGCTCAAAGATGTCTGTTTGCTTCAAAATGTCTTTTTTCCTTTGAAGTATATTGCCAGCTTAAGTGAACAGGAGAATAGCTTGTTCTACTGTTGCAAATAAGTGTGTAGTATATAACATTCCATCTTATAGGCACTGCTAGTCAGAGCTCCTCCTTGCAATTCTCTGGACCCAGCCTGAGAAGTCTGGTATTTCTGATGGAACTGCGAAGCAAGAGGAGATTCATTCCTGCATGAGGCCACTAAAGCTTTTAATGATAGCCATCCTGTAATTACATGCTTCTCAGCATGGAAAGCCTGCACCTCTAAAGGCCTGCATGGTCTAATTCCAGCAAAAATAAGTGGGAAAGTGAAGGGGAGAGAGAGAGAGAGAGAGAGAGAGAGAGAGAGCGAGAGAGAGAGAAAGAGAAAGAGGAAGCTTTCTATATAGGCAGTCATTGTGAGAGCTAATTGACGACAGGTGAGTTGAAGGTTTTCCAAACACATAAGCAATCTGAGGAAGAAGAAAGGGGAGCGAGTAAGAGAGAGCGAGCGAGCATGCTTCGGGGAGAGGAGGCAGAAAGCGCCTTCTCCGGGCAAGAGGAGGCAGAAGTGAACTGAATTTAGAAAGTAGGGCAAACAGTAATAGAGGGAAATAACAAACAAAGGCGCCGAAATGGGAATTCCACCGGGCCGCGGGTCATTAGAGTTAATTCCGCGCGTTCTGCCATCTGCTGCGATTGTTTACACTTGCCTGGATAATTAGATCCTAATTAGTTGACGGGCTGCTGGGGAAGTTATCCATCCCTGCTCCGTGATGTGCATGGCTCAGTTATGACCAGACACCTGCACACGTGACGTGCCACTGGCCGTAGCGCCCGTGCAATTAGAAGTGTTTCTGAAGATCATGCGAAGAATGGACTTGCATACCTGGGAAGCAACATTTTACAATGTTACCTTGCAACAAAGAACAGAAGGAATATGGAACAGGAGATGTCCTTTCCATCATAACCAGTATTAACATTTTCAGCTATATGAGATACACTAGCTTTTCTAAGGGATCGGACCAGAGGGGTTAGTCTTTGCTCCCCAAGAATATCAGTGAGCATTGAGTGCTCATGATCCTGCCGCTGGTTCATCGGTTGTCCTTAGTGTTGTTTTTGGCGGCTGTTTTAATTTTAGTTTTAGTCTAGTCTTTGCGTCAAGCTGTCATTTTAGTTTTTATTAGTCTTACTCATGTCTATACTCTTTAGTCTGGTCAAGTTTCAGTTTTAGTCACTCTAAACTGATGACATTTTAGTCTTGTTTTAGTCAATGAAAGTTGTATTTGTGTCTCCTTTTTCAGTAACGCAATTCTATTTAACCCAGTCAATATAGAATATAGTAAAATAGACAAAATCTAAATTTTCTTTTAGTCAAACCTATTACACAATTCAAACAGGGTTCTCTTATTATTGTAATATTGTTACCTTATAGACTCAAGAATACTGTCCATCCTTTCTAGACACGGGAGACACTCTCATTTGAATTTACGACATTTATTTTGCCAACCAGCCATGTTAGAACTTAAAAGTACATACACATAAATTTAAATAAAATGAATAAATAAAATAACATCACATCACTAAAAAGTGCAATGAACATTAAGGAATGTGACCATTTGTCATACGTGAACACACCACAGCAGGGGGCAGCCAGGAACACGGCGCCCGGGGAGCAGTGTGTGGGACGGTACCTTGCTCAGGGTACCTCAGCGGTG
>JBBPDB010000028.1:9325748-9343716 GCA_037974465.1 Brachypetersius altus | reverse complement strand
AGAGAGAGAGAGAGAGAGAGATAGAGAGGGGAAAAAGGGAATAACAGGCACAGCACTTTTACTTCTCACACAATGTCAGGTTTATCCCTGAGGTTATGGTTGGAAATTACATAAATTAAGATGAAAAAAATAATTCACAACTTCCAGCTTCAGCTTGCACAATTCACATTCTATGCCCTCCAACCCCTCCGCCCGCACCCAGTGATTTACATGTTCTTACTGCACTACTTAAAGTTGTGTACCAGGCAAGGAGCTCAAGAAATGTCCACCATTTCAAACATCTCTCCTGTTACGTACTAGAAAGCAGAGGAGGTGGGCAAATTCCCAGTTGTAAATTCAGTTATTGTTGTATTTTTTTCTCTTTTTTTTTGATATACTTATACTTTTTTGTGCATTTCTCATTAGAAATACTGCCTACTCAGGTATCTTTCCAAGCAGGAAATCTCTTTTACTCTGTTAGTAATTCACATTTGCTTCCTAATTCCTTTTTTAGTGCTTCATTTAATCCTGTTCTGTTAGTTCAGCACCTGCACTGCTTGGCTGTTTCTCACACCTCTCACGTTTGGGCTTTAGCTCTTTATTTTAGACCAAACTGGGCCAAAAAAACAAGCACCTTATATTGATACACCAGTAATCAGGACCACATACACGCTCCAGATTTTTAACTGCCAATAGGCATATAGAAAAATAAGAACCGTGTGAGGGGTGTGGGCGTGCGGAGGGCTGGTATGAAAATCACAGCTATAGGTTGCTGCTATAATGCTTGAGTTCTGTTTTACTCCTTTGGGAGGGCTGCTTTTACTCCAACACGAGTCATTATTGCATGGAGGTAACAATACTTCCCTACTCTGCAAAGGCACTTGCTGGTTAGCAGTGGCAGTGAAATGGATTCTCCCAATCAAAGCGATGTGGCCTAATGCTCTTGGCACCAGTGAGCAGGCTGACTGATTTTGGGGGATTAATGCCTCTCCCCACGCCATGCAGAGTTACGGCCTGCGATTTGCATCGTAAACGTCTGTTAGCTTTCCACTTTTGGAAATGAATATCAGTAAACGGCCGGCCAACTGAGAGCCAGATGGAGGGAGGCAGGGTCCGCGTTTTCCACGCTTTTATTTTCCATATGTGAGACCCACTTTCATCCATCCACAGCCCTAAGCTCCGGGTAAATACACATCGTGTGGCTTTTTTATTTCGAACATCATAATCCCCCGGATAATCTCCATCTACAATATCCAGGAAGATGAATTGGCGGGGAAAATCGCAAATGAACATATTTACATGAAACCCATTAAGGGGCATTGAGGCTGGAGTGGTAAGCACCAGCGGCGCTAGCATGAAACGGCACTAAGCGCTTAAGCATTTTATTAAAAATCACTTAAACACAGCTAGGAGAAAGTAAGCAATACATTTCACTAACAGATAATGTGCCAGAATACAGTACGGAATATGTTCATTCTCCCGTTATGCCTGTTTTCTCTGGGAGACCAAATGGCATCTTTAATCTCAGGGAGGCTGCGAAAAATCTGAAGCTTATCCCCAAGCAAAGAGGAACGCAGTAATGAAGAAGCATATCAGGGTTCATCGTTTCTGAAATTGTGTTTTGGAAAGCAGATTTTTATCAACAAATGGCCCGGCCAATAAACACGCCTTACTTCTTCCATGGGGCTCCCCATAAAGGTCCTCCCGGGCCACGGCATATTGGTGACACGCTTACAGCCTTCTGCACTTTTCGTCAGTCGCAGATCTACATAATTTACTACATCCTCTTTGACTATTACTGTTAAATGCAGTTCTTAATACTAAATACATCACTTTTGAAATGTCACATTGCATAATTGAAACTGAAAGGTCAGAAACAGACTGTGCTGTAAATACATTTATAAGTGCATAATTCTTTCATATATGCATAGAGAAGACGCTGATGCTGGTACAAGTGTCAGACACAAATCTTCAACCCCATGTTTGTCATGCGCTGCGTTTGAATAGTGAATGACACCTGTGTGGTTGTCTGTCTCCATGTTCCTTTTAGTAAGAGACATATCATTTACAGCCTCTCTAGGGATGACTGGGTCTACTTCATCAGTTTCCTCTCTCTCTCTCTCTCTCTCTCTCTCTCTCTCGCTCCTTTTTCTCTCTCTGTCTGCCTCTCTGATGTTGCATTTATTTTTTCAAATCTCTTCCCAGCTTGAATTTCTTCCAAGTTTCTGATCAGATGCTCTTTCTCTCACCTTCTCTCTCTCTCTCTCTCTCTCTCTCTCTCTCTCACACACACACACACACGCACACACACGCACACACACATAAGAGCATTCAAATTCTCTAAATCTCCTTCCTCTAACAAAAAAAAAAACAAGAAAAGGGGATTCTTCTCTGTCATGTGAACAGTGTATATAGCACATAAATCCAGAAGCCCCACTTCTTTATTGCCCCCTTTTTCATTTGACCCTCAAAACTCACTCTTTCTTGCTATCAGCCTTCACCATACCAACACCCCAGGCCCTTTCCCTGACCTTAACACACCAATCTCACACTACCTCTTTTTCACGCGGCTCTAACTACTCCAACACCTCGTCTCGATTTTTTTCATCACCTTTTCATTCTGACTCATGTCCCTCAGTGTACCCCATCCCTCAACCCCCCTCCACTGCTTTCCTCCATACCCCAGCCCATTGCCACCCTCTCTCCCCATGCCTCAGTGCCTTTGACGGAGGGGTGAAGTCAGCGTGCGAGGATCCATCCATCTCGCACATGCACTCCGGGTCCACTCTGCAGGCAGCTGGACGGCAGCCCCGCAGCCACAGATTAAAAAGTTATGAGTGCTCTTAAGGCGAGCGTCAAGGCCTGCGCTTTCTTGTCCCACTGTGTATTGAATGTCTAAAATAGCCTTTGTGTTTCTGAGACAACAGACTAGCAGATGAGGAGGGGTGTGGGAGGGGTGGCAGCGGTGCAGCAGTGCATAGATTCCCCTGTGCTCTTACCCGCGCTCCCTTGCGCAAGCCTTAATTGAAATATCCACGGCTAGTGGACCTCGCTACTCAGGCGCTGAGGTCTTTAAACATTCAGCACCTCGCTTTCCCACCCTCGCCCTCACTCTCCTCCACACACATAGACCAGGTGCCCATGAGAGAGACAGCAACATCGACACAAAGAAGAGGCCAGCGGGGGTCGCAAGTGTGACACAACATACAAAAACACACGGATGCAACACGCACGGCTGCCACCTGAGGAGAGGAGAAGGCTATGATAAATACAGCACCTACTCCGTGAGCGCAGGGACGAGACGTGGGTTTGAATGGACTCTCGGCTTTGGAATAATTAGAGAGAAGACAAAGTACACTTAATCACTGAAGAGACGCAGCATGAATACAGAGGATACAGATCATCCCCAGCATGTCTCAGTTTCAAGCTCTAATCTCGGAACGTTTTGGCAACTAAACGCCAGGGTCATACCAAACAGCGAGTTACTGAACGCAATCGATAAACCTTGCCAATATTTACAAGAAGATGGAGACCCCAACGTGGCCGATTCCAATCACTAGGAAAATGGAGGGTTCACTCATGCTAATGCTTCTGGTCAAAGGAGATCAATATTGAGTTGATAAAAAAAAGGAACTGAGTGGCTCTCACTGGTTTATGAAATGTTTCATTCCAAAATGCATTATAAACCAATCTCTTCCTTTACATAAAGGCCAACGTCGGGAGTGAGATTTACAAATACAAGGAATATAAATGCTATACTGCATTTAAAATCACTTCTATAAAAATGTCAACTGTTAGTCTTTATTATACGTCATCTATCATACAGTCATTTAACTGTTATTCGAAAAAAAGGTTATATTAAAAGCTCTTACAAAAGGATATGCAGATCTTCACATGCACTTCACCTGACTCCTTATGAAAGAAAGGGGGAAACTCAAAGTAAACATGTGCTAGGGGTGTTCTCTATCCATCCCTTTCTCTTTACTGTCCTTGTACATTCACACCATGACAAGGCTCAGTGCAAAGAGGCCTCTTGAGAAGAGGAAAAAGTCTCTAGAGCAGAAAAGAGATAGTGAAAGAGAGAGAGAGAGAGAGAGAGAGAGAGAGAGAGAGAGAGAGAGAGAGAGAGAGAGAGAGAGAGAGAGAGAGAGAGAAACCAGTGTCAGACATGTCAGCTGACAGCACTTCTTTGAGATATCTCACAGGGATTTTTTTTTACAATGCCAGCCATAGACTCCATATGATGAAGACTTGGTTAATGCCTACAGAAAAAACACAGCAAGACCCAAAGCTGTCTTGCTACACCAGAAGAGGGACAGATGTAGAACCCACTGCAATTCACTCTGTCACTTGAGAGAAAGTTGGGAAAACCTAGTTTCCAAATTTCATAAGAATAAAAGAAGGCAAGTGTGGAAGCACACGTGCAAGGTGCTCTTTGAACATGAGAGGTGTTGTACGGTCTCTGCGGATTGTGCTTGACTGAAGGCCTTCAGAGCCCAGTGCATGCAGTATCTCATGCCTTCCACTCCTGGAGAGCTCCTGCTCCCGGCTGCGATTTCGCCCCGAGCCTTCGAGGCTTTTGTTCGCTGCTCTGCTTTGCAGCCTCCCTCCCCCTGCTCCCCTGACTCCGGTTTTACACGAGCGCTTTACAAAAGCCTCTTTTATGAAAGCTATTCAAATTTGCGCCATGCCCCCTAAATCAAGCTGGAGAGGGATATCAGAGAGCCCGCGCCCTCCTACAAGCTGTTGTAGTGCAGATCACATGCCACCAGTCATTTCCGCCAGCGCCACAAGGAACATAAACCTGCCGTTCCGTTTCATCACCTAGAGTGCCTATCTCGCCGCGTGTGTCGCTCTGCAAATAAATCAGATTGCGCCTAAATCCACAGCTCTACACTCTAATGCACCACTCTTTTTCAGCCTGGATCTGTATGTGACTAATGCGGGATATTCTCTCAGTTCAAGGGGGCGAGCAGGGATCAACTTTGTGGACAAGATAGGGCTGAACGCATTTAAAGATGACCACACTATGCCAAGCAACGAAGATTCAAGTCTCTTGTTTTCACTTGCGAACAAATGTAGGAAGGAGGGAAGGTTTGTATGGAGCAGATCTTGGAAGTGCCTGTAGACAACCTCGAAGACCAGCTGCCCATGAGACAGTCACGATCCGGCTGCCAAGTTGCAAAAAATATCAATTACTTTTTTTTTTTCCCGAGCTTGAAAGTTTTATGATGCTGCTGGGATGGTATCAAAGGCCCTTCCTCGTACCCACTGCCTCAAAGATGTTTTCTTTCAACATCTGTGTTAATTATTGAGAGGGCACCCTCAACTTTATTACGCTGGTTTTACCAACTTCCTTCGAACTCCGGGCTCAGGAGGTGCCGCGAATATCAAGGCACAATCTCATTGATCTGCACCTACTTTTCCCATCTCGCTAAAAACAGATACTGTCGTAAACAGCATGCTGCCTTTTTTTCCACCCTGCTTTCTGCCTCACTTTTGATGTTGTAAGGATCTGACTAATCCATGCAACACAGGCGGATGACAATAACAGCATTGTTTCAGTGTCAGTCAGGAGAGCACAAACAAACATGTAGGCATGATGCTTGGAAGCATGCTGCAGGATATTAATCAGTGGGGCGCTCTGTTTGGGATGCTCTTCGGTGGATGCAGAATATGGGGCATGTCCAGAGGTGATGCGTTGCATGCATCAGGAAGAAACAGGGAGCTGGCTGCCTGTTTAAACAGGTAATTAGTTCGGAAATGAAGCAAAAGTCTCACAGCTGCTTGCCCTCCAGGTTGGAGAGCAATAACCAGAATGCACTCACTTATAAAATCATATCAGCATTACAGCATAATGTGATCTGGGCCTCGTGGTAGACAGAAATGAAGGCACCGATGTGCAGATGGAATCAGAGAGTGAGAAACATCCAGCACAGGACTGATTTTTGGATCATTTTTTGCTATTTTGACAAAATAAAACTGGTCTCGAGCTCCAAAAAATTCTGCCCTGGGCTACACCATCTGGGTGCCAGCAGAATAAGCAATGGTATAATTAGTACACTGAGGAGAGACCAGACCAATCAGGACTATCAGCATTCTGGAGTAGAGGTTATTTGCATGATTCTCATATTTGTGGAAAGTGGCACTTACAGTTATGGCACAAGTCTGATCATAGGTTTTTGAGAATGGGAGAACAGGTGAAGAGGCACTAAATAAATGCAGGGGGGAGCTGATCGTTCTTCAGCACTCTGAAATGTACCTGCTTGATTAATATGGGCCAAAGAGCCTCTGTGAAAGAGCCAGGTTTGAGTAGGGCAGCAAGCCACACCCTGCAAGTCTGCCAGTCTCCCATATTCCGCTCACGTCGGCGGACGGGCAGTCCAGCAGCCCAAGCTCCTCGCTGCCTCCGTACCCAGCCGGCCGCACTAATCCTCAGTGGATCAAAGGAGGCAGGCTCCGCCAGGCTCCTCTCCATTAAGCTGCGGGGTGCACATAGCACATCCCTCTCTCCTTTAGCCCCCCGAGCATGTTCTGATCAATACCCACCCAATCAATCTGCTCTGCTTCACCACACAGCTGCCCCGCTCCAGCAGAGAACTTAGCGTCCAAGCGGAACAGGCACACTTGTCGCTGAATTTTTTACTTCAGGGCCAGGTGATGCGATCTGTCATACCTAGTTGACGCAGAGCAGCGAGCCTGTCTGGCTGAGGTGTGAACTGGCACTGCAGTGGGTCCAAAGGCCCTGGGGCCATTTGAAGTGATAATTCAGCCAAAAATAACATTTACAGAATCTTTTCCTCACTCCAAAGGTAGCTGATCAGCCAAGGCATGTTTGGTGCCAGAATCTTGCTACCTTAGTTGTGCACTGCTACTATGACGCTAATGTGGCCAGCAAGTAATAGAGGTGCAGATGCACTAGTCTATTCGTGTGACATGGAGTCAGAAATGACATACGTAAGTGTATTTGAGAATATGAGGCAGGTGTGTGCCAATTTAGGCCAGCAGCTTGCAAAATGTTATAAACAGAGGCTATAATCTTCACAAACTGACTACAGTGCAAAATGTAAGAAGGTAGTTTGTCTAGTCTTTTCATTACATTACATTTTTTATGACTCTAAAAGCAAACAAAGTTATTACAAGAAATTGTAACGAATTACAATTCGGGGCAGTTGGGTGGCCTAGGGGGCAGTTGGGTGGCCTAGGGGCAGTTGGATGGCCTAGTGGTTAAGGCATCCGCCTGGTGACCAGAAAGTCCGGGTTCGATCCCCAAGACCGCCAGGCACCACTAAGGTACCCTGAGCAAGGTACCGTCCCACACACTGCTCCCCGGCGCCGTGTTCCTGGCTGCCCCCTGCTTCACTTGGTGAATGGGTTAAATGCAGAGGTTGAATTTCGTGCTGTTCACACTGTGTGCAGTGGTGTGTTCACGTATGACAAATGGTCACTTTCACTTCACTAGATCAACTAAATTGTAGGATCTTTTTGAATTTTGGCTTAAATGCCTTTTTAAAATCCAATCACAATATGCCATAAAATATATGTAGGTTCTATTGCCATAGGGTTGAATTATGACGCCCCTCCTATCACCGCCACTGCTGAGAAATCCATTCCATTTTAACAAACGTTAAAAATAATGAATGATATGGTTTACACGTGAATAATTAAACATGTAGAAATGTTGAAAAAAGGGTTGTTGAGGGCAGTGGGCTGGAATAGGACGGATGAGACAGAGACTGTCTCAAGACTCCTTCACTACTTACAAATGGTAGGACTAAACCTACATGCCACAAGCAGTAGATGCATGGCAGTTTCCTCTGTTGCTCATCTTTGACAGCGCATAAATATTCCAGCCGAAAAGCTCATCGTATTCAGCTTAGACTCCTCAAAGACATCCCTCATCCAGCTGTCAGTCACCAGCAATCCTGGAGAACAGAGAGGCCTGGCCTTCCTAAATGCGTTACACTGCATGCGGGTGTTTGTGTGTGCACGCGCGTGTGGGGGGGCGGGTTTATGGTGTTTGCCATGCTTTGAGCCCATGACAGCAGCAGAGTGTCACCAGAGGATTACTGATGGGTGCCAGGTTGTAGAGATACCTGAAGTAATCAATGCCTCTCTCTTTCACTTTATCTCTCTCTTCCTCCCTGTCTCTCACCATGTTCCTCTCACTCTATCTCCTGCCTCTACCTCTCTGACCTCATCTCGACGACGAGCCATCTTCTCCTGCCATGCAAAAATACTCTGTTCAGAGCTGTTGCCCCTGAAGAACAACAAGATGCTGGGACCGCAATGGAATTGTCAAGAGGAAATATGAAGTGGCACTCGATAGATTTAATGCCTAGAGCTTATCTTGACAGTATCAGGGGACACGTGGCCCAGTGTAAGACAAGTATGTGGCGTCACATAAATAAATAACTTGATGAATCAAAGCGCATCAAAGGAAGTCTCGTTCAAAGGTCCATATGAAATTAATCTGACATAATCAGCAGACGGCAGGCTCAGGCGAGTGAGTGGAGAGAGGGAAAGCTCAAGTGAAGTGCCTCTGACCTACATCAGAGTGCTGACTGGAGAGGAGCAGCTTCCTGGCAGCTCCACAGTTCTAAGAGGAGCTGGAATTGAAGCACCAAATTTGGACAATACACACAGAAGGAAAGACAGCTGAGAGCCGTGCCTTCCGCTCAGAATAGTAAAGACACCTAGCCTAGCTAAAGCACAACTCACTGTAATCTCACGATATTAGCTTTATCTCAAGAGACAGCAGGAAGATGCACTTCCAGTCCTTTGAACTTTGAGGGGGTGTAAGCAGCAGGGAGGGTGTTGATATTCAAGCATGATATTTAGTTGAAGTCTATAATGCAGTAACAATTAGAAACTGCATGTTCATGATGTATTATAAGTATCTTACCGCACTGCATCAGCACCACAATGTAGCTATTGATGTTAAATTCACCACATCCTGTGTTTGCTGGTAAAAGCTGAAAGATGGCTATTGACGTCCAGGTTTGAGGGCAAGAGGGGGCAAGGAAAAGAAAATCCTACACTCATACACTCATACACTTGAAACACAAATGGAATGACCTTGCCCTCTCCATATTCCTCTCCATAAGCACTGGAAGTACTTGAGCGTTGCCAGGCAGCGCCACAATCTCTCTATGTCTGGACGACCTATACCACACATCAGGAGGCGGCGACTTCATTCCCCCTCTCATATTTCTCCTCACCAGGGTTGCCAATAGTTCTTGCGATCACCTTCTTCACTGTAGCACTTTTCTCAGCCTTCAGCGCCAGCAGCATACTTCATCAATGAGCTAAAGTAACATTCTTAAAATGGCCGCAATCGATTGGATCGACGGCGGGTGATGGGACTTGGGCCTTTGTGAGAAGCTAATGAAGCTTGGAGAGAGAGGAAGGTACAGCATGAATAGAGCGAGGTGATGGAAACACAGGCAATGCTCCGCACAGGAGGGGTAGAGCGCTATTAGAAGTCCCACGGAGTATGAACTCAATCAGCAGCCAAGCGTAGTGGCTATTGTGCCTGGGTATAATTGGAACTGTGAGATTTTATTAAGAGAGAGTAATTGCATGTGCTCCTCATCAGGGTCTCCATTGTGGTATCTCTGGTCAGGATGAAGTCTCCGCGGACAGAATGGGTATTTACTGTCTCCATTTCTAGAGAAGCAGAGACAGCCGGGAAACGAAGAAATCGGGTGCTGCTAATTTCATAGTCTGACCTCTCCCGCTCTCTTTGCTCGTCACTTTTGCTCATTCTCTTTCCTCACGCTATTGTCTCACTACAGTTTCCTCACCATTGTCTCAGCAGTCTTTTCACTCCAAGTGAAACACAGTGCGATGTTCTTGAAGTCGGCTTCTTTGTCTGTGTGGTCGGAACTGCACAGGGACTCCATAACCTCCTTGCCCCAAGGAGGGAGTCCTACTCTGAAAATGAGGGGAATCTTCCTAAAGTAATCTTTCCCTGAGGACCTTCTGCTTTGACAAGGACAGAATAAGCCAATCCCCACCTGCTCTGAACGTGGAGATTCATCTGCAGGGGACTGGCCGATGATTTATTAGTCCAGTAAAACTTAAGTAGCTCTGTTTCACATTCCTTCCACGTTTGGCTTTCATCTCACCTAATATTCCTATAAAGACTTAAATCAGACAGAAGATGCAAGAATATTTCATTTTGGCTTTAAGCAGAAGGGCTTTTCCATCTCCTTTCTGTTTCAGGGGCACAATGTCTTCTTCTGCTAGAACAGACAGGTTACCATGTTCTTTTGCCATGGTTACCACCAGTACCACTCAATCGCAGTCCCTCAATCTGATTAAAAGATGGGGATGGTGATCATGAGCTCCCCACACAAATCCTGAGCTTAATCCACACATTGTTGTTCTGCCGCTTTTTCTCATTTAAGCCTCCTTTCCACAATGGTCGCTCAACTCTTAAACCCTGATTCTTTTAATCTTCGCAAGGTCAATTAAGTTTTTATGTGAAACGGATTGTGAATGGGTCCTTTGTGATGAGTCTTTAACACTGCCGCCGAGGAAGGCCAGAACAATATCTATTTAACACAAATAAATGTATCAGTGGGATTACATGTAATACCCTCCCTCCCTGCTTAGCTTAGCATCCAAATGGGCCCCCCCCTCGGGCCATATGCGCCCTGTCTATTATAATCTTATTTGATTAAATTGAGTAAAAATAATGAAAGGCAGGATGGCTGGTAAAGTGAGTTTATCAGCCTGACACTACGCCTCCCCCGTAACATAAATACTTCAGCGAGAGTTCACCAAGACATCTGGGCCCACAGACTCAGACAGGTCTCCACAGTACTCCATCAACAGTGTGGTTAGAGCATGTCACGCTCCAGCTGCCCTGCCGGCCCAATGGAAAGTGATTGCTGTCGCCTATAATTTCACTTTTGATCACAAACCTCTACCCTTGGTTCCCCTAGAGCATGAACTGCTCTCGATGCACCCGCTTGAACGGACTCACTCAGCCACGTGCAACCACACGTTGCTCACTGCCGTGTGCAGTCTGCGTCTTCGGTGGCAGACCCTGATGGATCAAGTCATGCATTAAGCAAATCGCGTGGCCGTAGTTCTGAACTCGCCGCGACAAGTGCGAAGAAAAACAGCGCAAATATGTTGAAAAACGTGAACCCGTGCTTCTGTGAGTCACTCTTGTTCTTCAGGAAGAGTGAAGGAAGGGACATGAGGGAAGAGACACACAAGAGTATAATAGCAGCACAGTTCTGATGGTTCTCTTTCAAAGCACAAGAGCCTTTGTGCCGGTCGTAATTGCAAAAGTTGAACAAAAAATGGCTTCCGCCACAGTTATTTCTGTGGTTTGGAGATACAGCCAACTGAGCCTGACTAGGCCTTTTATTTGAGCAACATAGTACCCTGACATTAAGCTTTGCACTGACAGAAAAAAGCACATAAAGGCATATTCTTGAGAACACTAAGCAAACAAGTGGTGAACGGGCAAAGGGGGGTGAGGGGGCTTAACCCACACAGCATTATGGTGTGCTTTTCAGCGGTTTCTTTCCAGTGTGCTGAGCTTGCAGTCTGGTGTTGTGTGTTTGCTCGACCAAAATGAAAAGTACCTCACACGACCCGTGTGCAGCTGGCCCCTGAACTGGTCAGCTTTCATGTGAAACTTTTTAGTTTCTGCTCACAAATCACAGATGTCCTCATCTATTGCTTAACAATGCCTCGATGCACAGAGTTGAAAAAAAAAAAAAGCATTAAAAAAAACACACTCAAGAGTTCGCCAGTCAGTTACTGGGGTGCAGCAGAGCATGAACACAGATATGAGTAACTGCAGGAGCCGCGTCACACAAGGGATAGCAGTCGCACATGACAGAAAAGAAGTGAATTCCCGAGCTGAGTAGATTCTAGGTAAAGTTCATTCTGTCAGACTGCAGCGTGAAAGTGGACAATAATGAATTCATATGGATGCAGGTATATAGACACAAATAGCAGGATGCAGTATATGATAATATATTAAACAAAATGTGACTCTAACTACCGGAGTGCATAGAATTTTTGCAATATTATCATTTTGTGCCATTATTTTCAGCCATATGACCTATATGAAGATATGCAGACATATTTATTCTGCACTTTCTCAGTGAAATTCTTTATTAGTCTATAGATATTTTTCTGCTCATCAGAAAAGTAAATACATGCCATGCTACAAGACAATCAGTAACTATCTCGGGAACTCTGATCAAAATGTATATCGTTGCAAACTAGTATCTCTCTTTTTGTCCATTTTTTAAACTGAATTAAGGAATCATTTTAAAAGCATTTACAGGCCTTTACAAAGGAACCAATAGACATTATTTTGAAAAGAATTACATTAACTTTACAAGAACATTTTTTTCTTTTGTTGCAAAGTAACTGTTTTGCCAACTGAGGTTTTGTTTATGTAGCGACAACACATACAGCGAAAACACAAGTCAGTGATGTGTTTTCCTGTGATGGTCTAATAAAAGAAAGAACAAACCTCAATAGAGAAGCAGGGACTCGGTCAACTGACTCAGCTATCAACTAAATGTGATGTCCAGTGTCAGCTGAAATTCACTGAACTCACTGACGAAATCGCCTTAAGGAAGAGCAGCAGGACGGCATTCTCAACAAAAGTGAGTCAATATTTTTCCTCTGCTGTGTACGCCTACTTGTTGCCAGTGTTCTTGTACAGTGAGAAATCATCTGCCACTGAAATGCACTCCTGCACAAACCAATAGGATTCATTCATTATGTAGCCACACAAAGTTTAGCGGCAATAGATGTCAAAGGTTTCTGAATGGTTCTTGGCTCGGATCCACAGATTAAGAGCAAGAATTTATTTGGTATAAAACCTTCACATAGATGTACACACTTCTCTATACCTCCTTTTACAAAAAGGAACTTGTAAAATCATGAATCGAAAGATTCTTTAGGTAAACAAACTCTGTTCTGTGGTAGTGCTCCCTTTTATTGGAACCTGGTATTCATCAAGAGTTAAGAGAAGGAAGAGTAAGCAAGAGAACTTCCAACGTTTTCAGCCTTGAGCTTCAAAATTAACAAAGCAAGGTCATATTGTATCCATAAGTGCTACATAAATGTAAGGTCTGTAATGCATAATCAAAACCTTAACCATGTTTATTTCATGTGACTAGTATCAGATTTTGATCAGATTTTAGCATCCCCATCAGCCAGGCTGAAATCTGATTACTATGTGGTGAGAAACATGCAACCAATCACTTGTGTTACTCCTGGTTTTTCTGTTCTATTAAACAATTTGCACGACACAGTCAATGTTTACATAAAGAGGTTGTTAAGAATGTGTCATTGCTGCCATAAACCTAGTGTGAAAACAGTGTGTTGTAGCAAGTGAAACACAACAATGAGAAGTAAGTTTTAACTGAACTGCCAGTTTATTTAAGACAATTGGCTTATTACTAAACTTATGTCAGAGCAGCGATCCTGCACTGAGTGGTCTCTTCCATGAACAAAACGTCACAGGGTGCTGTGACAGTAGTGGGTGGGGGGGGTTGATCGTCAAATGTAATAAATAAACAGGAGCTGTATGTTTTTGTTCTTATACTCTTATACACACACACACACACACACACTTTTACGTTTCTCAGACATTGGGATTTTATGAATTTAATGAATTTAATATCATTTTGGTGCAGACAAAATTGTGCGCACCCCCTACGATCTCTCATGCCCTAAGGGGGGGCCTGGACTCCAGGTTGGGAACCACTGATTTAGGCAATCAGATTTCTTTCTGTTTAAAATGTGGCTTGTATGCATTTAGATCTACACTGGTATGTGGTTCAGCCTCATCCAGATATGATCCAGATACTTAAGACACATGAGGTGACCAGATGTAAACAGAGTCAGAATATATTATTGCAATCAGTCCTGCGTACAGAAAAACATTTTGAAAGTTAGCCCTCATTCTCTGCACTGAAGGTGCAATCTCATCCGTGCATGCAAGGCCACTGTGAGGCTGCCTGGCAACGCTGAATTGCACCTATAAAAGCAACATGACATGCTGACCATTGTGCAAATAAACATCATTAACACAAGCTGTCCTACCCCCACATTTCAATGGGAGACCAAAAAAGAGATTCATTCGTTTGCCAAAGGCCCTGATGCCAAACACGCCTGCATATGTCGCCGTGGCAATGACAATGTGTCTTAGAAGTCAATCGAGGGCTCACTCCAGGGTCTAACAGTGCAATTAATCTGCGGCTAATGGACCAGTCTGCTCCACCATACTGTCAACACTGTGATCCCATTGCCTGATTAACACTGCAAATGGAGAACGTGGCAACAAAAGGCCATTGGACAGACAGACTTTAATCTACCGTGACGTAGACCCTCTGTGTATCGGCCAAAGTCGACGTGGGGTTTTATGTCCTTTAAGGTCAGTTAAGACCCCCGGCGGGAGCTTTGGACATTCATCCTCACACACAGGCTGTCTGAATGCTCTTTAAGGAGCCTGGAGCCAGCACAGGCCATGCACCTTTTCCGTAAGAGGGTTAAAACAAAGAGGACAGAGATTAAAAGCAAGGAGGAGAGGACTCAGGTGGGATGAAATTAGAGGGGACAAAAACAATTGTGCACTAAGTGGAGTCACTGGAGGAAGTGCTTTGAGGTTGCCACCCTCCTTCATTCATCTGACAGCTGATATTTGAGTGGCTTTAAATGCTGACATTTGCGAGGCAACTCTTTTAAGATGCTACAGTGAAGGTGCTGATGTTAAAAGGGTAATTCCCACCTCTTACACAGGAGAAGCAGTCTATCGATTGGGCAGCCAGGTAAAATTGTGATTGCCACTGACCTTTGAAATTGGGGTCTCTCACAATGCTAATGGAGAACTTGTACCTGGACAGGAATAACGCGCGGCTGACGCAAAATTCCGGACCACCTTGTTAATAAGGAGCCCAAAGAAAAATAAGGTGCTTTCCGATGCAGCTCGTGTAAATACAAGGCAATTCAAGTGACACATGCTCATAATGATTCGGAGAGTGAGAATAAATTACAGTCTGAAAATCTATTACGCCTGTTATTAGCTCAAAAGGCGGAGATTGACTTTTTCCATCAAGCTACATTTCCATAAAGCTTACGCCAATACGCAAGATTGCGTCCATGTGGTAGAATGAGCCTGTCATGAGTGAAATATGGTCTGGAAATCAGACGGAAATGCACAAACAAGCATGACAGTTTGGTTTGGAATCTGGAACTCTGACTGACAGTGCACTGTCGCTTGGATTAGAGACATTCATTTCGTCCTGAACTCAATTATATTTTACAAAGGCTGACATCCCCAGTTAATTGCCAGCTTTCCACATGAGGGAATTATTTGCACTTCTCAATTCCCTGCCCATGTGTACCGGGTTCCGCATGCACAGCGGCCCATCACATATTTGAAAAAATATCACAAATTACTCGCTTCTTAAAAAGCATGTTTGGAAGGTGGTGAAGGTGGTCTTCTTTCTAAGCAGTTGTGAGTGGAGCCACTCAGAGGACTGAATGTATTATTCAGCGAACAATTTGTGGTTGGACTAGATCATATCACTTCTCTCCAGAGTCATACTGACAGGACGGGGGAAAAGAAGACAGGAGGGATAACTGACGATTGCCATTATATCAACTTTGAAGAGCAGAGACAGGGGCCTGCAGTGACGTCACACGGACCCAGGGGGCAGTGTGGGGACCAGACGGAAGCTTAGATTAGAGACCAAGAGTGGGGATGTAATGCTAGAGGTTTTAAAATGGTAGAGGTACCCCAGACCATTCTTGTCACCAATCCCAGGCAGATTACAGCTTGTAATCTGGTGCTATGGGGTCCGAGGTGGCAACAGGAAAGCTGCGGATCAACTGATTTCTCTCCGGCTGAGGGAGGCATAATCCTAGCAGAGTCTCTTGTCCCGGGACTGCCGTTAAAAAGGCCACGGGCTGTCGGATGATGTCCCCCTGACTGTTGTTGTCATATGTGTGAGGTGCCCAAAACCTAGGATTAGGATTATCTCAGCGGATAACAATGATGTGGTTGGCCACCATCAAGGGAGGAGCAAAGCGGAATCTTGTGGCTAAATCTGAACAACAGCCCCTTCCTGGAAGCACACTAATCCCCATATCATTGTTTCCATCTTCTCTGTTTTGCGGTGGGTGTCAGTGACATCATGGTGTTGTCATCTTGTTGCTTCATTACTGTAATACCATTGTTTGGATTTTGAATTGAACAAGCAAACACACAAACAAGCACACCCAGATGGCTTAGCTCTATGCGGAGGGCAAAAAATGGTCTGTGCTTGTTTTTCTTCTACCTCAGAAAAACATACAAAAGCACTTGCGTCCATAAGGGACTTTTATTATGCCCCATATGTTGCTTGAAGCGAGTCACTTAACCTAAATAGCTTCAAAGAAGCATCTCCTGAGATTAGATTCAGGCTAGAGTATTGTATTGATGGTCAATACACTGTGGCCATGTTCTACATGTGGCTGAATGAATTGACTGAATTGGAAGTGGTCGCATCTGCTAAGCCCCAGTAAACTCATTGTGTTTTCACTGCAGCACACTAGCAGAGCTTGTAGATGAGTTTCACATGCGGCCGCTGCTGTATTGTGCCCTATCAGCAGCAGGGGAAGAGGGGACAGGCCTGTGGTGGCCCTTGTGTGTAATACTAATAGAAGGAGAGTAAATGTAGGGACTGCTGGCATCATGTAAGGCTGAGAGGAGGCTACGGGACAGCAGGAGACTCCCTGCTGCTCTCAGTGTCGTTCGCCTGATTAAAACACGGCAATCGCTCTTAGTGTCACTTCCCTTGAGTTCAATCCCATCCTGCAGTGACAGGGCACAGGCTGGAAGTGGCCCCTTGCCAGCACACACACACAAACACGTACAGTTCAGGCTGTAAATAATTGGCCAGTACATTTTGGAAATATGCAAATTGTGCTGGTCTGGCCCAAATGCCATTGAAATAACATATTGTATGAGGTCACAATGCAAAATATCAGCTTTAACTAATATTCTGCATTTATGGCCAAGTTTCCATCCAGCTGTCGAATTAAATTCAAATGAAATGCTGCAAAAATACGAACAGGGCTGCATTTCAATCAGCTCTGTACAAGCGAAAACACTCAATGTGTCACTTCGGAAAAAATGCACCAATTTTACAAACAAATCTTGCCTGTTAGGTGACTTCGACTTGTTGTTTTCCTTTAATATTATGGCTATATTTTAACTCTCATATGAGAACAGAGACAGAATCACAGGCTTATAAGGGCTTGGGAAAAGCATAATGACTTGAAAAATGTCCACTAATCAGTGACAGGAACATGTGTTTGCTATCAAATATCACAGACACCTGAGCAGTCTTATTTACAATTATTTTTTTATAAATATATTTCCTTGTAATTTACTCTATTCCTTTTAATCCACAAAAATGTATCCGCCTCAAGTGAACACACAAATATAAATGTACAAACTTTGGACAAATGTGGGTGATATTATTAGTTACTGTTTATATAAAGTTTTGGTTCAATATGTCAAAATACACATTGTGAAGTGAAAAGGTGAAGCAGCCATCACGTGTCCCCAGTACTGAGTTCATGGCTCCTCCCCTGATGAGGGACAGGTGAATCCTATCAAGGGAGGAGCCAGAATTCTTTAAAAACACATAGGCTGAATCCCGAAATCGCATACTACTTGATTAGTTACTATATTTAAATTAAAACGTACTGTTCTACTGTTAAAACAGTACGTTCTATATAGTATGAATGAGGGCAGTATGGATGGAATTCAGACGTACTACATCCACTGTGTTGATGTTGTCACGTGTCATGTGTTGTCACAACAGCGCATTATTTTGTACCTTTACAGAGAGCATTTTTCTCACAAGTGTGAGTGGACAGTTGTTGTATAGATGCTCTGACTGCAGTATCTTGGTTAAATAGTTGACTCAGATTTAAGCTGTTTTTCAGG
>JBBPDB010000028.1:9290172-9310225 GCA_037974465.1 Brachypetersius altus | reverse complement strand
AGAAATAAACACTTGAAATATATCAGTCTGTGTGGAATGAATGTATACATTATACAAGTTTCACTTTTTGAATAGAAATAGTGAAATAAATCAACTTTTTGAAGATATTCTAATTATATGACCAGCACCTGTAGATATAATCATAGGATTAGAAGACTTTTCTCAATCTTGAAGAGTCCATACCATCTTGAACGGCAGCTTTATGCATGGTCTCAGTCTTTGGGTCCCACGTTTATATTGCATATAGATTGCTGAACCTGATCCTAACCTTAACCTGTGGCTTTTCTAAACAACATTGATTGTCTTCACATTGTAAGTTACACCTGTACAGTTGTTCTCCATACATCCACACACAAAGGTGCGCGCACACACACACACAAACACAAACACACACACACACACACACACACACACACACACACACACACACACACAAATACACACATTCGCAGACATTTTTGCCTCTCTGCTAAACTGTGTACCTTAATGTCGCACTCAGCATCAACTCAAGCCACCTCTGCTGGGCGGAGGATCTTTAATCATGTCCAAGTCCAGGCAAATTACTGCCTTGTGATCACAATCAATAAGCCGATTGCTGCAGCAGCGCGCTGCATTTCACACACAGTGGGAGTTAAATGGAAAGGCCGCAGCCAGCTGCTACAGCGTTCGCCCTAGCAATATCCTTGAAATACAGTAGAACCCTCAAAACCGCAAAAACATTCACCCCAAGGGGCAATAAAGGAGCTTGCAGAGAGTGATGAGGAACATGAAGGGGCTTCATTAGCCGCACATTATTAAGAAATTTATTGATTTCCAATAAGTAGTAATTTTCCCACTATCAATGGGCTTCCTGATGAGACTCTGTGCGACAGGGTCATAAATAATCCACCATAGCCTAGAGTGGGGAAATTTCGTAGAACAAGCTGGCGGTCACTGCTCTGCTTAATCATGTGGCAGTGCATTATGCATTATTAGCCTGGCTCCTCACCTCTGAACCACCAAGCAATCTGGGCCTAGAATGATTGCTGAATTTCACCAAATAAATCATGGCAATCGCCTGCTGCCAAAGTACAGAAATGTGAGAGGAAACGCAAGAAGAAAACTGTATCTTGCCTTTATATCTAAGTACTTACAGAGATGTCAACTGGGAAGGCAGATTCCTACCTACTATATTTAGTAAGCCCTATGTACTGAAGTGTAGTTTAATAATAATAATAATAATAATAGCCTTTTGCTAGACGCTGTCTCAATGATACGTTTTTGAAAATACATGCTTATTAAAGATACTTCAGTAAAGGCAGCTGTTGTATACTCAACGGTGTACATTCAATGAATAAATGGCTTTTTGCAGTTTTCCACTTACCCCAGACATGGCCAATCAGCCAGAACACACTTGGCATCCAAATGTTGCTTTTGTCTTCTAGAACCGCATCTGCGAGGCTCACTAGTCAACTAACAGCCCACATTGTTGTAAAAATACATCATCAAAACTTTAGTCAACCTGCTCAAACTGCATCCAGATCTTCATTAGGGAAGTGCAAATGCATGGATATGGTTTAGGATGATGTGCTGTGAGCCAGAAATACAAACTTTACTGCTGCACACAATCATTTTAGACTTCAGCAGGGCTGCTTCACGCACAGCAGCTGTAAATTAAAGGACTGTGTTTTTTTACCACAAGAACGACTGACCTTAATGAATATCTCAATGCAGTCTAAGCAAGTTGGGAGAAGCTTTAGTGAAGTGTTTTATGAAACCAATTTGCACTATTTGGGTGAATGTTGAGTTCCAGCCTCTAATCTAAAGAAGCAAAATTTGGCCATCACACATGTCTTGGCTGATCGGAGTGAGTGAAAATTTGTTTTTACGTTTGACCTGGTACTTTTGGCTCCCACTAATGTTATTTGTTTTAGGCCATTTATCCCAATATCTGGTCTTAACTGGACATATAAGTGGCAACACAGGCTGTGGGTTCTCTGTGTTAGGCCTTAACTGTCACATGCTTGTCAATTCCATTTTCATCACCCTCTTCTTCTCCTGCCACCTGTATGGCTACCTAGAGTATGAGCATCCAGCGGATTCCTATATGTTTGTGTTTAGACAGACAATTCTAAGAGAAACCTGAAATCTCATGAGTGTGATTGCGTGCTATGGGTGTTTGTAGACACCCGAACACTGGTTTCATGGCCAAAAAATTCCTTCCACAATCACATTAACAATGTTTTCGAAAGAACCATCCATCCGTCCAAAAGTGGTTCTTAGACGGCATCCATTCAAAACCTTTATTTTTAGGAGCATTTGTAGGGTTCAGTGGTTTTGCTGGCAGTACATCACTTTAATTCACAACGGATGCTCTTATCACAGTCTGTCAAAAATGTTGTGCACTTTGATGCTCACAGTTTGCTTTTTGTTTTGCTACCTACAGAAAACATCTCACTATTGTCAGGGTATCGCTATCTGCTGAGAGCATTTTCATGTCAAAAGTCAGTGGGTTCCTCCCACAGGAAAATCTGATTGCTTAAATGTTGTTCTTTGATGGCTCAGGCCTTACATTAGACAAGCATGGGATACAGAAGAGATGAGAGGAGAGACGAGAGTTGAGATGTAGATAAACATGAGCGTTACTATCCTGGCAAATCTGAGCACAATGTCTGATTTCTCTGACTAAAAGTCAAGAGTAGACGCATTGGGGTTACTGGCGTCTTTGGCTCAGGAGACATTTCTCCAACAAACAGCCCCTGTCTCTTCACATCTACCCCCACTGTTGAGAAACTACAGAGAAATTAAGAAGATCTCCGTTTTTATTCTTCTTCCTAATGTGTTCACACTGTTTCTAGTAACACCTGCAAATCTGAAAGTGTTTGGGATCATTTTTTAAACATGGAATGCTAAATTATGCATGCCCTGTTAGGCCTGGGATGAAGTACAGCCTAATAGCCTCTATTTCCATTCATTTTAACCTAAATTAGAATAATTTATGTGCTTGGGGCTGACTCTTTGCCTGTGCTTGATATATACAAACAAATAAATAAGTACGTGGGAATGGCAGGTTTTTCCATAGGGCATGAAAAAAAGGAAACCATCGACTGCGAACATGGACAAAACGGTGAACTGAAAGTGAAAAATTTATATATATGATATGATATCTGTCCCAAGACTGGACCCACCTTGGACTGAAGGCTGGAGAAAACAGCTCTCACAAATCCCTCTTCCCAGCACGCAGCTGGGGCTCGCTTTTCCCCACAAATTCAAATGGGTTTCCTCATGCAGACATGATAACCATTTTCCAATTTCAACTTCATCTTCAACCACCAATTTCAGGCCGCGTGGCTGTGACTGCAATATGAATCCCTGCATATATACAGGACATTACAGGCTCATACGGGGGCTCGTCCACCAATCAGAGAGACAGAAAGGGAAACAGACAGGCGGCAGTTCCCACCTAGTTGCTTGTTATTTCGTTCCATCCATTATTCAATAAGGTTTAATTGACCCTTGACCTCGGGGACGGACCGCCAAAGCTACCGGCTCCGGGGCCCCGCAGCTGAAACCTTGTGGCAAAGTCAAGTAGGGCTAAATCAGAAAAAGCATCCACGGTGCGTCACACGGCTTTGGAGAATATACTACAAGGGGAGTTAGGCCTGATTGTGATTGAATGGTGCTTGATGACTCTTGACATTTCAATGGAGTCGTTCAATCACACAGTGCTGTTTTTCACGCCTCTGCCGACTGTGCCTATGCACACGCGCTCGCACACACTTGCCTTAACACACGTTGACAAAGGGCACACACTCACACTCACACACACACACGAAGCAGGTCTGGCAAACAAGCCAAGGAAAACGGATGATAAGCGCAGTTTTCAAATCTCCTCCCAGTCTGAAGCAGTTCTGATCTGATCTTACACTCCTGCAGAATAACAAAAAAATGAAATAAAAACACACCACTCGACAACATGTCTAGTCAAAAACGAGCCTTTCATCTTCTCGCTTGTTGGATCTATTAGTGCACTTTCATTCAAACGCTGCTAAATGTGTCACAATTTACCAGTCTATATGCCACGCAGTCGCGAGGCTCTGACGCATTTAAAGGACCAAATAACAAGCTTGTTTAAGTGTAGAGGAGTGCAAAAGAGCACCGTAAGGGTCGTCCCTGTGTCGGGTGTGACTTCGTTACCGTTGATACAGAATAAGCCGATGCCTTTGTGAGGGCTGAAGCAATAGTTGGCAAAAAAACATCATTTAAATAATTGTGCGCTATCCCAAATTGTAGTCGATCAGCCAAGGCAATTTTGCTTCTTTATTTTAGCTCTACAGGGATGAGGCAGTATATGGGTGCAATTTAAGCCAGTTGTCACCTCAATCTTTTACTTAACGTAAGAGAAACACATGCCCAAACCTTCTCTTAACCCACTCAGACCACATTCAGCTCTTCATTAGGGTGGCCCAGACTTGTCAATGTGCTTTAGGACACAGTATGACTTACTGTGAGCTACAGAAATGCACCAAACCTCACCACTTCAGAGCCATTTCAGACAATTCCAGTGTTGGAGAGGACCCAAGAGTTTCAGGAGAGGCACTGTCTTGGGTCTCATACAGTTGGGCACGATCTCACAGTCCGAGACACCACAGCCTCAGAAGCTTGTGTTAAATCTGCAGTTGAGCTCATTCTTACAAGATGAATTACAGATTAATTATTATAATGTTGATTATAATGCTTTATATTAATTATGCTTGCATTTGACAAAGATACATGCTTTCAGTCCATGTTTAACCATTTTCCACACAGTTAAATGATTAAGAGGGTTCGGTAACTGGCACAGGCCTATTACAGAACATTTCTAGTTTCATTTAGTCTTGCATTATGCACCTCTCACCCTCTTTAAGTGGGACATTCCATTTGCACTCTCTCCCGAAATATTACCACATTAGTTAGTTGGACGTGCGGGAGAGAAGGGCTATGGAGAACACAGACTTCAGTTCGAATATGAACGGACACAGAGAGGAATTCCTAAACCTTACAGAGTGCATTCTGGCTTAGACACTTAGCACACTTAAAGTGGCGAGCATGAAGAAGTGCTGCCACAAGGGTGTATAAGAGGGTCAGAGAAATGTGTGTTGACGTCCTTCATGACATTATTTCCCCCGAAGATAACTTCCTGCAAGTTAAACACAGTCAACACACATTGCTACGCTGCATTTGCCATTTAAGTGCTCTAGTAGAACTTTCTGATTCTGGCCTTGTGGGCTTTGTTCAACGTTCGAAACACTCACACAGTACGGCCGCCCACAAAGCAGCTGAAAAGAATCGCTGAGGAAGAAGCATATATTTATGCATATATATGCACTCGCGACAATTACGCTCCCATGCAGAACAGCTTGACAAATAACGTCTTGGTTTACTAAACCACGACCGATCAAATAAACATCTACAATTAATCAATTAAAACTGCTGCCTAGAGAGAGCCAGATGAGCTTATTTGCATATTTGTGTTTTGTGATCTCTTCTTATCTGAGCTCCCAGCAGAACTTACTCAGTGACTCTATGCTCTCTGAGGAGAGGAAAAGCTATTTAATGTTGATTACCAGCAGACTACAAACCGCTGCCTGCAAAGGCTATCTCTGAAACGACGCTATTGTGGGAGCGTGTGCGCACCGGCACATGTGCCTGTACGCGAAGATGAGCTCCATGAAGAGTGCAAATTGTTGATAATACTTCTGAAGGACACCGGAGATAACAGAAGCACATTCGAGGCATTAATTATTATTTTCCGACCGCAAAATCCACAAAGTAAATAAATATCTAGGACAAGAAAGAGCAATGGCGTTTATTCCGTACATTAGAGAGACGTTCCGGCTTACGTCTACGAGTTAAAGCAATTTGCGTCCATTTGTACACTAATATCAATAAATGCCCTGCCATTCCACAAGCATTTGAATTAATATGCTGTCATAGGGAGAGCAATATTAGATAATGGTTATGAACATAAATGTCAGATGAGCCATGGAAGAGGAAACCGGTGATGTATTGTTCGGGCTCCAAAAAAGCTCCACATGGCTGATTGATACAGCTGTAGTTAGGGGAGATGTAAATGAGCTGCCACGGTTTGTGTCTTATTTTCGCCAGCATCAGTCATCAGAAATGCCAAGATGTTTCAGGTGTAATTCAAATGCAGAGGGGAAAAATGAGACGGCTCATCTTCTTAAATTACTGTGTGAACAAGGAGTAAGCCTGGTGATCAATAACGGCTCAATAGAGAAGCTTCAATAGTGAGGGAACAGAAGTTATTCCAGATCAAATGGGGTGAAGAGGGTAGGCTCAGAGCCGTGCTCAGGATTTGCTGCCCATGGCGGGGTAAAGCGTGCCCACATCCCTGTGCATGGAAACTAGAGGTGTAAAGTTATTTCATCATTTTGGTTTTCGGTTCTGTTATTGTGATACACAATATACGCGTCTGAGCACTTGTACTTGAAGAGCATTGGCAAAGTACCATGTTTCATCACAGAGCATAATTAGCCATATTTAATTAGATTTAGTGCAGTGTGGGTGCGTGACATGTTTGAAAATCTCCCAGAGTTCAATAGCAGTTTTTGTGTCTGTGTCAAAACATTGTGATTGTGTATTGTGATCTAGCGTTGTTGTGTTTTTTATTTATTTATTTATTTATTTTTCCAAAATACTGAGCCCCAGCATGAGCCCTGTGGCAGGGTCCGCTCTCCCATCAGACCGGTCTAGTCAGTGTCACTGTCACTTGCAATCACCCAGTCAGAAGAGCTCCATGTCTATTTATATAAATGTATTCATATTCATTAGTCTTGAGTGTCATTCATAATGGCGCGTCTTTAATGCAGCCCCACCGTTTCAGGCTCGTCACAGCAGCACTCATCCCACAAATTAATAACACAGGCAATCACTGGAAAGGTAGCGCCTGTCAGGCAACAATAGCTTTTGGTTTCTGAGCCATACGCTTCCGCTCCTCACAAAGGGAGAAGGGATCGACATGAGCGGTGTGACTCTACACTGAAAAGGCCATTTTAGTGCCTCTGAAACGAGAAATCGTTAATTTAAGTGAGCATTAATTAGCCCTTTTTTATCTCTTTGACCTGCCGCGTTATTCTGCCTCATAACATCTCTTAATTGCTGAGAATGGCGAGGGTGTGAACGCTAGCTGCTAACGAGTGCAATTAGCTGGTGGGCTCACGCACTCACTTCGGCAAAAAAAGAGCCACGGCTGGCACTGCCGTCGCACGTGGGTGAGAGGAACCAATCGGAGGGGCATGTTCATCTTCCTTCACGCTGCAATTATCTTTAAGGAATGAGGGTGGTGACCAGGAGCTCTGTGCGGCTCGAGGCGACGCAAAATCAAAGGGAGTAAATTCAGGCCATCCCCGCAGTTATTCGCCGACAAAACTGGAGTTCAGCCGCTCGGCGAAATCGCAATAAACTTTTTAACTGCTACATCAGAGCATTTGCATCTTAACAAGGAAGCCCGCTGCTGCCGTCCTCTAAATTCATTACTAATGAACACAATTGCATTTGGGACACACACACATCAAATAAAAGGAGTTTTGAACAGAGAGCTAGAACTGTCTGCACTCCTCCATTAAGAGTCTTTTAATGAAGTGTTTTACGATGCCCACCCTGAGACTAGATTAGACTTTGTTCCTCCTCAATCCCCCCCATTCTCTCCAGGCCACACGCTCAGGACTCCATTAATAAAACAGGCTTTCAGGGGAAGGGACGGCGCACAGCCCTCACAACCTCGCCATGATTAAAGCTTTTAAAAGCCACCGCCCTCATGTTTGCATACAGAATGTAGCTGGCTGCATGGCCACATTTGTGTATTTTTTATCGTCTGCTGATGGCTCAGGCTGCAGCAGGCGAGCTGATGGGTGCATTGCCATGAAAGCCACTGGATGAGGGGCCTTAATGAGGCTGCTAGATCAATAGGCAGGTCAGGGGGAGCCGTCAGCTCACCTTGCAGCCTGCCCACATGCTGATAGCTCACTCTTCACTAATGAAATGCTAACAGGTCCTGCCATCCATTAGCAGCGGTATCATATGTCAAAGCGCTCATGTTTATGTGTTTACACTGAGTCGGCTAGCTACAGTGTCAATTCTGATTCTGATGTCAAAATGACTTATTGATCAAAATCAATGCATCATTATTTCTAATTAACCATATTAAATAAGTCTATATACACATGCAAATATATCCAACATACTTTTCTGATTTTAATTTGTGTTAATGTAGTATTTTATTTTATACCTTTTTCACTCATCCTCTTGTCAAAACAGTCCAAATGTTCTTCTCCTGACCTTTTACATCATTCTTGAGTTACAGTTAATGAACTGTGTGACATCTTGCTTTGTCTTGTTGGAATATCCTTAACTGTTATACATTTTTCCTCCTTTAAGTGATGACAGTTCTGTAAAACATTAAATACAAAATAAAAAAAATCGCACAAGCCATATATTCAGTTTTTTCCTTTTGATTTAATTGACTTTGCAAAAATGCTGTTGCCCCCCCTCAACCTTTTTGTAGCCAAAGCCTACAGAGAGGGTTAAGATGAACTTGTTTCATTTATAGAAAGTACTATGTTCTTAGATATATAACTTCACCATCAAAGCACCTACGCAGAAAGAATAGACACCATAAATCTGCTTTTGGTCGCTTCTCATCACTTTGTCACATCCCAAAGGTTTTGCTGCCTAATCAGGAGGGGACTGCACAGGGCTGGGCGATTTGGCCTAAAATCAAAATCTCGATTAATTGAACATTTTAACTCGATTACGATAAATTTTAAATTTCTTTTTTTATTGTTTTGCTGTTATAGTTCACTGACAAGTTTTGTACAGTAAATATGCTCACATATTACAAGTGAGAGATTTTTGAATGAAGGGTGCAGTACTTGATTTTAAAATAATTGAAGGAAACACACACACTATCTACTATCTATATATTTAAAGGGAAAGTAATCGAAATAATCGACCTTACTTTTCGATTAATCACCCAGCCCTAGGACTGCACCCTGATCTTATTGCTGGCATATGTGACAGTGCCATGCATGTGCGGCACTGAGCAATGCAGCTGAGCCTATATGGTGCCACAGCCTTAAGCACATTCATGACTCTTGTATTAGAAGTGGTGAGTGTGTGTGTGTGTGTGTGTGTCTATCGAGTCCTGTAGGTCTACCAGGCTAGCTCTTGTCGTCGCAGCCCAGAGAGACATGCAGTGGAGGCTGCGAGAGTATCCCAGCCCTCAGCCCCGCGGACCCGAGGATCCGCTTCGTTCTGGGCCCTGATAACACAGGGTCTTGCTCGCATCACAAGATGCTGCATTGATTCAGGCTGACGCGAGCGTCCTCTCCCTTCAGCCACCATGTCTTTGTTATGTCTGCAGAACTTGTCTTTTTTTTTTGGCCCTCTGCTACTCCCCCCCTCCTTTCATACATCGATGACCTTTCATATGGCCTGGTTGTCTTTGTCAAAGTGCATCAGACCGAGAGTTTGTCCTACCAGATCATCCACAAGCAAACAATAAAACTATATTGAGGAGGTCTGACCTTACCGGAGGGCAAGGAGCGTATAAGACAGGCCTTTGGGCCAAGAGGGAGGGTGAGTCGGTGGAAGTGATTATGAGAGGAATGCAAAAGGATGGCCCACTGCATTTCTCTGACAGAATGGATTCAACAGAGTATATGGTTTCAGTATTAATTGCCAATATTGGAGCACAAAAATATTTGTATTACTGATAGGTATGGAGGATTATGTTCAGGAGAATGCGCTTTTCCATAAAATTGCATTGCCCCTGTTTCCATTCGAGCAGAGAAGTAAATGATGTTGCTGTAAATGAAAAAAAAAAAATGAATTAATATTGTTCTCAACCAGTTACTATAGTTCTGAAGGACAATATCACAGTGAACAACGAAATAACATCTATTGATACTAAATCTTATTTGCACAGCACTAGCATGAGGAAAGGTGTAGCCAGTTGTAAGTTTTAAGCAGATCAAAAATTGTGCTTCCATGCAGATTGTTGCTACCTGTGAGAAAAGCAACCAAAGAATGAATAAGTATATTAATATGTTCATCCGACCTCATTAATCTTTAATCACAACCCTCCACACTTTCCACACACTATCCGTGAGTAAACTCTCTAGCTGTGGCCTATTTATTTGTTTCAAGCTTACATTTGTGCATCACCTTCTATTGGATCATGAGCAGAACAGACGAACAGAACCGGTCTGAACTGAGTAATACAATAAGCATCTATTATTATTGTTAGTAGTAGTACTATTAGTAGCATCGTCATTGTTATGTAGTATATAAATAATTTGAATTATGAATAATTCCTATAATTTAATAATAACACCCTTTACTGTTACATTTTCCTCGTTATTAATAAGGTCCCTAGCTAAGTTAGATTAGTTTATCCCACACAGTCTGGTACACCCTCTCTCATCCTAATTGCTAGCCACTTTATCATTTGTGTTATTACATCAGCATTTTTTCACAGCACTTCACAGTTATTATATTAAATGATCTTGTATTCAGTTATTTTCTTCTCTATGTTGGGGTCAAGAGTGTGTTGCATCCCTTGAAGCTCCTTTACAGATGGTGGGTTTGGGTGCTGGTGAGAAGGTACTCAAACTGACTAATCCTACTTGCCCACTGCTTCACCAGTTTTGCATACACACACACACACACACACACACACACACACAAACACACACAAACACACGCTCTACTCTACACTTAAATTGTCAGCTATTTCCTGGCTAGCACTGGCATCTTCAGATTGGGAATGCTGTGTACCCATAGCAATACCCGCATTAAGACATCCAGACCCTCTGTCTCCTGCTCTCTCTCACTCACTCTCTCTCTCCATCTCACTCCTTTAATCAGAACTGCCAGCCTTCACACATGTGGTCTCACACTCCCACTCTGACCAAACAAATTCCACTGCAAATATTAATTAATCTAAGCAGAAGCCGGAACAGCGCCGTCCGGCCCGCCACGCTGCATGTCGGTGGGTTACTAGACGTGCAGGGGCACTTGTAGGTGGAGAGCATTTATGCCTTTCTCGAACCATTCAGCCATTAATCCATGTTTGACTGCTAATAACCGGTTCAAAGGGAGCTGAATAAATTCTGCTTGACATGAGCCACGCTTCCAGGGTAATTACATGTGAGTCACTTCCAGGTTTGGCAGATGTCAAAATTTAGCTCACTGTGTTTGTCCACAGTGCTTATGTCAGAAATTGTGGGGGACTCAACATCGTTATTAGGTCATTCTTCTCACAGCTTTATGCAGTCAATGCAATGTCAATGTGAAATCCATAAAGAACATGACGTATAATACAGTCAATTAAACAGCTCACTGACTGTTATACTCATTCTGCTGGCTGAACAAAATAGGGGATTTCTGATTATTATGACAAAGATATTGGGACATAAATTTTTATGACAAAGACAATGGGGCGTTTATTTTTGACTTTCATAACTTGTTCTGGAAGACTAAAGGCTCCGAATGGTTGGGTTGCCAACTTTAGCAGATTACTGAGAGAACTCAGTGCTTCTCTAACCAATTTGCAAACCATCCCCGCACAATCAGATACAGGTTTATGTTTATGAAGAGACCTCTCGACTTGAATAATTGACAACCCCGACTTCGCAGGCGAGGCAAGCAGTAAAAAAGGTCAATATTTGAAAGTCTCAGAGCAGTTATTTGATGGACGATCTTCTCAGGCTAATAAGCAGAGACAGTTATGATGGCCCACAGTAAACAGCGCTTTTTTTTCTCTCCCCTGAACTCCCTCCTGTGCTGAATTGATTTGGGCTGCAGACCTGAAGAATTTAGCCTAACTAATTCTGGAAATGCCGACCAGTTCTGGAAGTGTTTCATGTCCCGCCGTCAGAAGCGGCACCTTCAACTCTGGGACCTGTCAGGCAATTGCGCACTCCTGTGTGTGTGTGTGTGTGTGTGTGTGTGTGCTTAGATTCCAACGTTAGTGTGTTTTTACATCTGTTTAAATGCATTAAAGCCATGAAGACTGTTTTATTGAATTCTACTTTTTGCGCTTTGAAATGAAAATAAATAGTCAGACCAATCTAGCGAGGATCTCTTTTATCCCGGTCAGCATTCATTGCCTTGAGAGGTGCAAATTGCCGAGCGCTACCGTTTGCACGTTTAACCTCTCAGTCTTTCACAGTGCCACGAGCACTTATTAAATCATTCAGGGCACATGCCCACGCTGCATGGGAATTAACTTTTTTTTTCTTTTTCAGAGATTCATACCTCACTGTCATAACAATAGACCTAATTAACTGGTACTAATCTATGAGTCCAATGAAACTGTCAATTTTACAAGACACTTACAGTCGTGGCCTTGAAAGAGGACGGGTAGATGGGGGGAGGGGGGGGTGATCTGTGCATGACTAAAGTCTCTCCACCCAACTCCCACAAGTGTTAGAGCGCATCAATGGTAGCCGGAAAAGGCGAGAACTTAATTCACTCCTGACTTTTAGAGGAACAAAATACAAGCGTCAGCCTTCAGGAGGCATCGTCTAAATGCCAAATGTGAAGCCGCATGGCGCACGGAGTCTATGATTAAAAGTTACATGTAGGGCTGCGTTGTAGTGAGGCATTTACATATTTGCAGCATGTCTAGAGCAGGTGAAGACGCTCACGGGTGCGGCCGCGCAGAGACGTTCACAGGTGCGGACGTACAGATACGCGCGAGGGGGGTGCGGTCCGCCCCCAGTGCCACACTCAATATTGTTCTGCGAGACTGTTTTGCACAACAGGGGCTGCTCTTCATCATGAGGGGATACTGGCTACATCTGTATTGCCTACGTCTCTGGCATATAAAGTGCTCTTAGTCTCGGAAGAAAGGGAGGAGGTAAAGAAAGGAAGGGCAGAAAAAAAGAAGAAAAACAGCGGCGACATCAAACCACCCCGTGCTCTCTCTTTCCCCTGCGGGTTGAGGCAGGCCGATAGGGAGGGACCTGCGTTTGTCCTAATCGATAACGAGCGCCAAGCATTTAGATGCGGCCAAAGGCTCCCAGCCAGGCCAGAGCCCCGGCTGCCTGCCAAGGCCTTGGGGGGGAGAGGGGGAATATGTGATGTGGAGGGTGTGCAGAAATTCATCCCTCCGCATACCTACAGATACAGGAGCACTTCTAGACCTGTAGTTTCAGAGCATCATGTGGCTTTCTACCTGTGCCCACCAACAGAATCTGTATAATGTAAAACACTGTAATCTGTAAACATCACAACATTCCTCAGTAGTCATCTTGTAGAGCAACAATGAAAAAAAATCATAACCCTGAATACAATGGGATGCCAAATTACTAATTTAATTTAACATTAATACTCTGAGCATCCGCAATACAGTATTTAAGGAGTAGATATTTGCTTATCCAATGTAAAAGTAGCACAAAAAATAACAGTATGCGGTGCAGTTCATTTCAAAACATGTTTCATTATTCAAATAACAGCAAAGGGAAATCAATAGGTTTTTGAATCAGAGGCTGCCTCTTAAGAAGTAACCTGTACAACCTAAGATGCTGAGGGAGACTCGTTGTCTTTCCTCCTCAGTGGACAAAATCAAAGCTTGTTAGGTTGTCAAATATTTTATCATTGCTTTGAGACATAGTTATCAACATATAAAGCAGTTTACCTGGCTAGTGGTAAAGATGGAGACTCACTGACACTTGTGTTTTGTAATAGTGAAGCACAAAATAAAGCACCTACTCACAAACTCAAGCAAAACTGTACCTGTTTACAGTCTTGTTTTGAACTGCTGACAGGTAGGCCTATATTTGAAACTCATCTCACAGCTTCTCATACACTCAGCCAAGCATGTGGGTGCCCAGGCACATCCTTAATGAATTATTAATAATGAATAATTAGGTTAATTACCTATTCTTAGCCAATTAGATAACTTTATCTATAATTAGTAGACAAGCAAGCCTAAACCTAACTTAGTGGTCAATGAGTATACGGATTGTGGGGCCCACCTAATGAAGACTTATTTTAGCTACATTGTTATAAATGAGCTTTAAATGCTTTATATAAAGTTTTATATAAATCAAATGCAAGCAATAGTCAAAGTAAGATGTTAGATTAAACCAGTGCATTATGATGATTCAAGACTAATAAAACCCAGATGAGAGTGAGGTTAAGGCTGGAACAAACAGTCAATGTAGCAAAAAGACCCTAAATACCAGGGTGCCCCCTCACCCTGCCACCAGATATCAAGAGAAGAGAAGCTTCTGTATAGAGCTCCTTCTCCCTTGGGTCCAGAAGCCACTGGCTTGGAGTCATTCAACTGCTCCCTCAGCCTCTACAATGTGCTTTGAGGGAGTCATTTATTTCCCTTGAAAGAAGAAGCTAATAATAAAAGCAATTCTTCTCTATGTAGCGCTTGCAGATGACCAGGTTCACCCTGTGGCTAGCAAAGAAAGGCATCTCGCTCTCCAGTGCGGAACCGCTCGTCGTTCTTTTGGTGCCAAGAGAGGCAGCGTGTTTTACAATGAGGCATAAGGCACGCGGCTGGTAAAATTAGAAATACCTTCTGATTGGAGCGACCTGATTTGAGTCTATTTCTCGTTGCATTTGGAGAAAAAGAACTCTTCCAGATCATTCTTTTGTACATAAAAAGGTGTTCTTGGTGTGCTCCTGGTGTTTCTTGTAAAAAATGAAATGGAGAGTGTGGGGGGGTTGGGAAGAAAAACATGCAGCAAGCAAGTTCTCTCTCTCCCTAACCCTCTGTTCCCTACCCTCCCTCTTTTTCAATCTCTCTATCAATGCCTCTATCAGTACGTCTTTCTTTGCCTGCGCCTTTTTGCTGTTTTATTCGCAACACAAGAATTCGCTTCAAATTTCCCAGGAGGGGGAGGCTGAATGAGAGAGGAGCCGTAGAGGCCTTTGTTTCTTGATGCAGTCTTCCTTGAGCTGACGCGCTCTGTTCTTTAAATGTTTACACTGAAGAGTCATGGGGCTCCAAACAAGACTGTATGCACCGAGCATGTGACATGCTGTCATAATTTCACCATATTTCCCTCCCTTTCCCCAGTGCTATAGAGCAGCACTGCCATAGTCTGGAGTAATTTGCTAATTTCGAGTCAATTCTGCATGAGTCAGTGACCAAGGTCTTTCTGAAAGCACATAAATGAGTATGTACACCTACCTTTTCTTTTTGTTGCAGACCGAACCTATTCCTCAGTTTGGTCCATTTTGACAAGTATGAACATTCCACCCCCACGTAGGTGCATAGTCAAAAGAACCTTGATGCGCCATGGGTCCGTTTATTGAAGGCAGGAGCAAATTTTATTGGTGATCGGAGCCAAATGAAGGAATCTGGTATAAGAGCATGCTTTTATTGGAGCACATGAGCCATGTACTCTCCACATAATCAGCCTGTTTTACATCTATCAGCCTGTTTTTGCGTCTTCACAATTATTCATACTTTTCTTTGCGGAAACAAGGTGAAGAGATGCTTCTGTTTACGGCGTGTGGACAACACATTTTTCGCCACAAATTAGTGACCTGACAAACCATCCAGTCACAAAGGAGCAAACAGATGTATTGAGGCATCATATTAAACATGTGTGGCATCAATTGTCACACATGTTCAATATAAAGCAAGCATAAGATAATACATTAACAGAAAGAACACATTTAGCAAATAGGTCCGGATTTTCTATGGTGAAAGGAAGGACAAATGCGGGACACGTGTATCATCTGGTGCATTTGCAATTGATAATGCAATGCCAAACCAGCTGCACCAAATTAAAAGGATAGGCCATGATTACCCAAATGTAGACCTTACTAAATGAGCTGGAGGTAAAACCTTAGCCATTTTTTTCTTTATCCATTCATGACCACGCCCCAGAACCAAGCTGCCCAATTAAATCCATTTACATTTTAGCTCCGACGCACGAAGCGCACCCTCCTTGGGTTCTTGGTAAATTGGCACGACTTTCCCGCAAGCAAGTTCACATGTACAACATTTATTAAGCGTATTACACCCCAAGGGTTCTCTCTTTCTCCTGTCAGTAAACAACTCGAAAGGAGAAGGAAAAACTCGCTTGAGCTGATTCCCTTTGATTTAAATGAGCCCTGAAATAATGGGTTTTCTCTAAAGGCAAGAATTTCATTATTGACACCTCCCTCATCAAGCATTTAATCTAAGGGGCATGCTCTCCCTCCATCCGTCTTCCTTCCTTCTCCTTTTCTTCTCGCATGCCTTTCGCCTCGTCTTCTCCTCTGCCTTATCGCATTAAATCAAATGAATAGTTTTTAAACTCCCATATCTCGTATAGTCTTAATCAAATCAAGCAGTGGAGGAATTTCATATGATATCTGCTTCTGACAGGGGAATTCTATGAACTGAATTTCAAATACACCAAAGCAATGCGATCTGAGTTGAGAAGGAATTGACTAAGCCTGGCTGGCAAGGGGACAAAAATCAAGACCAGCAGCAGAATAATGGAACGAGTTACAGCTGCATGGAAGCAGTGGGAGTCCAGTCTCCTTGGAGGTGACGTTTACATGGCAGCGAGTCATGGCCTCGGCGCTAGACATGGCGCTCTCTGGTCGCCCACAAGCACAGACAAGTCATACTCCTGCAGCTCGAGGCAATTACTGGGCCAGGGGCTCGTGTGCCAAGGCCTGAAGTCCGAACTAATCTGATTACAATTCCATTCTGAACTACAAACACAGTTTTGCCGCTCGAGTGAGTCAGTTAAAAAGGCCTCCCGAAGAGTGACGGGGGCGACATTCTCTCTGCCTATCAGACCACCATCTCTCCTCTGGCAAATTAATCAGAGCCCAACACACAAAGGAGGGAGTTTGACATTCTGTCCAAGCGGCAGACTGTCCAAAACGATCCAGGGGTCACTGGGATGCCCGATTTCCTGGCAATGTCTCCAATCTCTTGGCCAAACCCCTGCGCCCTTGCTGCATGAATAAACAGTGTGAGGCTGCAACAGCAACCATGGCTGAGCCCGGAGCCAAGAGTTATACATTAGCAAAGATGCACGTAAATAAGCAAGGAAGGGGTTTAAGCTTAATCCTACCTCCCTTGGCTAAGCAGGGAAATATATCCAGAAGCAGAGGGGTTGGGATGAGACCCAAAGCAAATTAGCACACGATAAAAATAAAACTCTTCACAGCATCTATTATTTGACTTCTTCTCTTCATTCTCTTTTCACGACATTGCATTTTGAGACTTTTCCATGAGTATAAGTGCCCTCCACAAGGAACGGTGGCACTTATTATCCACACAGGGGGCCACAGACATGTTACATGCTAGTGGCGAACACATCATCCCTGTTAGCTTGATATGTAAATGATGAGATTCTGGCACAAAGAGGCTGTTTAGCAGGGGGGGGTGGGTTGAATTCATAAAGAAGCTTGTGTTAAAAAGGTGCATTCGACAGTTCAAGGGTAGCTTTCCTAATTTTCCAGTCTATCTTAGGATGAATAAGTGTATTGATGAGGTTGGTGACAAAGAGGCGTTTTATTTAATGCGGGTCTCCTGAACACTCTCGTTAGAGGAACTCAACAAAACAGCGTCTTTGTAAAGCACGTTTCTGCTAATGCATGAATAGTTGATCAATCTATGTCACGAGCCAGTTGTTTTGCTCTGCACTGCTAAACTCTTTGAGGGATGATTTAACAGAACAATGACATCAGCAGTGGACTCGAGTGACACTCGTAGCCTGAGCGTTATCGTTCTTGTCACAAGGAAAATAAAAAAAAAAAGAAAGAGCCGCCTTGTTCCGGCACAAATTAGGCACTGAAGCCCAAGCATGTCTGCACATCCGCAGTGATCTAGAATTATACTCTGGCCCTCCACAGCACAGACGCTAGTCTTATGGTGACAGAAGCCAGGCTGTCACCCTGCTTCACCCAGGCCTTTTACCTGGTGGGCATTGGGGGGGGGGGGGGTGCGAGGGCTGCTCAGACAGCCTGCCGCCCTTGCAAGAAAACGCACGGGTTTTGTCAAAAATTCACGAGACATCTGTTCCCGTTCGGAGACCTAGCCTCCAAGACGTGTAATTAAATAAGTGTCACGCAGCCTGGCGATAAATATGCCGCAAAGAGAGAGAGTGAGCGTGCGTGTGCATAATTACGCCATGGCAACGAGAGTGCGGTGGCCCTCCCCGCTCATTACAACCCATCTGGGACATCAAAACCAGAGCGTTTGCTCATCTGGGTGGGGGCTTTCACGGCTGCTCCGGGACAAGGTAACAGCCGGAGACGGGGATCTAAACTCAAACTGTGTTTTTGATTGTTTCTGACTCTTTAGGGCATCAGGCGTGGCCCCGCTGGCTGTGTTGTGTCTACATACGTGAATGAATGTATGCTGATGTCTGCTGACACATGTTCTTCAGTGCATGTGTGTTGTCTCTGTGTGCTTGTACGTGTATGTGAGTAGCATCATGACCGCACGGCAGAGCAGACTGTTTTAATCACACAGGGATTTAAGCCTTTTGAATGAATTCCTTGTTTTTAAGCATGATGGATTATCAAATATAATCATGAGATTTAAAGAATGGGGAAATGGCAGACAGCTGTCAAGGGACACAATAAATGTGCAGCGAGAAAATTCCATCTCGGACTGGCAGGACATCAATGCCTCTATCGCGATGAGACAAACGCCTGACCAAGAAGCTCCGAAGATTTTCTTAGAGATCTCCGCAAACACATGAATCATCTTGCTGATTCCTTTCTCGGGAGGCGAACAGCATCACACTGGAGTTTTTTTTCCCTCCCTGCTTCCAGAGAGTTGTCTAAGTGAATATAAAATAGGTTGGCACGCCTGCAACTCTGTTGGAGCGGCTTCCTGTGTGGACTCTTGTCAGGCTTCCCTGAGTGAATTAAAGCGCGGCAAACTGTTAAATGCAACAGGAGAGTTCTGCTCGTCTCAAGGTAGGAGAGCAAGAAAAGAACAAAATGAAGGGAAAACACAAGCGCGAGACACCTTGGCTTCTCCAGGGACCTCCGCGGTTTTCTCGCGCCCCTAATTTGCGGAACACTCTGGGCTCCAAAGCGCTCTGTGTGGATGACTGAGCCAGCTCTACCTACCACGGCGCGGCGGGCGGAGGTACGGACGCTCATTAGCGAGCAGGCCCAAAAATAACGAAAAAACCCGGCAGCCACATCAGAAGGAGAGAAAGTTTGCTCTGATGCCACCCATGGTGATGCATCCTGCCAGGCTCCTGACTCTTCCCGTGCTGTGCCCTCCCCCTTAGAGCAGCCATAACTTGCTCCTGCAGTGACACACCAACCAGTGGCCTCAGGTGGAGCCCACTAATCGCTTATCAGTGCAAGGCAGCAGCGAAAGTGCCTCTGCCCTGCACTCACTGCCTGGAGCATGGAGGCCTTTAAAGTGATGCTTTGCCAAAAATATATATATTTACAAAGTTGTCTTGAATGTAGTCAAGACATCTTTAACATCTGATTCTGTAATTCCTTAGATTTGAACTACAGCTACACAGCTAGCAAGTAGCTCCTGCATTCATATCATCGGGTTTCATATGTGGTCCTAAATATATAGGCGTGTCCATTTAATAACCATATAAAGCATTACTTGGTCAGATTATAGCAACAGTGGATAACTTGCTTCTACCAGTAAAGGCATGTGATGTTACTGATAAGGACGCTTGTTGTTTCGTGGTGCGGGTTTGTTCACACTAATGGCAGATATGTGAACTGCAAAACTTTTAATTGAGCAATAATTTAACTGAGCAACAGCCCGGGGCAGCTGGGTGGCCTAGTGGTTAAGGCATCCGCCCTGTGACCCCCAAGACCGCTAGGCACCGCTGAGGTACCCTGAGCAAGGTACCGTCACTAGTGCTGCAGCGATTATTCGAGTATTCGATGTAATCGAATATGAAAATTGGTCGACGACATTTTTTTGGGGTTGAATATTGGGCTATTTATTTTTTGTCTCAAATGAGTCATCCAGAGCGCTTTTGTTTGTCTTAGTTCACGTAATTCCCTTCCACACCACTAGTATTTGCTGTGCTCACCGTGC
>JBBPDB010000028.1:9278391-9289456 GCA_037974465.1 Brachypetersius altus | reverse complement strand
ATCACAGAGGGACCAAAAAGCGCAAGTAAATCATAAACCTGGGTCGTAGTGTGGTGCAACAGTGCCACCTACTGGCGGAACACTTACACACACATGAGAATATAAGCAAGAGTGTGTGTTTACTGTTTATTTAAAATAAATGAAAACAAACCAAGCCTCATTCTCTAGAACTTTTTGTTGCTTAACTTTGCTGTATCGTGAACCGTACCGAACCGTGACCCCAAAACCAAGGTACCGAACCGTGACCTCTGTGTACCGTTACACCTCTACTGAATAGTCTAGATATCTGTGTCCAATTTTCATCAACGTCTAACTAAATATTTTTTAGAATAGTTTTACACAGCGTACTTCATTTAAAGGCAAAACATAAGACCTGGATCAACCGAAGATGTTTTATGTGGTCACTGGAGCTTATGGAAAAAAATGTCTGGTGAACGGCAGTTGCTGGCTGATAGAAAGTAACAATTCAAAACATAAACATTTGGATGAATAGTGATGGTGTAATATAGTAGAGACACGGTTTAAACATCAAATTGTAGTATATTTATGATACCATCTGAATTACAGAATCACTACTGAGTATCAAAATTAATTTAGTACCAAAAAGTCCTTTTCAGCTGTTAAATTACATTTTCTTGTCTTTATGTTTTTAATATCTGTTGTCCGTTGTGGTCAGTAAATAGACCCACTTCCTTTTTATACTTTTTAAATTTTCTGGTTTGTAAATGGAAAAAATCAATAGTCAAAGGTCAAGGTACTGTGTTGCTATTGGTATCAAAATATTTAAATGTTACATCGGGATTCGTGCAAATATTTTACAAGCATTTGACAGGTGCTTTTATTTATATTAAAAAAAAAGGAATCGAACCCTGCTCTCCCGCTTGGAAGGCAGCAGTGTTATTCACTACACTAACCAACCACATTTTAACTAGCACCTGTAAACTACGACCTTCTACAGGGCATATGGAGCTTGTTTGTGACAGCCATGACGAAGAAACCGTATTGAATCGGCTTCGTTATCGAATGAAGTTGATGGGGGTCTTCACTGGGCCCTGTTTGGTGACTTCTGTTATTAATAAGTGTAGAACTGCCCATGTGCGGATGCTTAGGACCTGCTTGAAGACATCTGCTCATTCCTTCTGTGAACCTAAACCACAAAATGTCAGGAGACAATACCGGCGTCCAGTGAAGGACAATAAGAGGAGGAGAGAGACGATGCTGTGGTCCCGCGGCGATCAGATTTGGAACTTGTGGGACTATTTTGGTGAAACATGTAGAGAAAAAAACCCAACCATTGTTGATGTGCGAGAGACAGCAGTGAAGAACACAGGAACCTTTATATACTTTCATGACGTTTTGTGACAAAATGATGACAAAGCAGAGCTAATAGACAAGTAGGGAAGGACCTACATAATACTGATACTCCGTCTCAGTCTGTCCAGTTGTGTTGATGATGTGACAGGACATAGTTCTTATTTATTCCCTTTTTTCCATTATCTTCATTTGGACTGGTGCTAGGGCTGGGCGATTCATCGGAAAGTAACACATTCAGAACCTATAATCGATCAAAATTTTTCAAGACGATTATTCCGATTACTTTCCCTTTAAAAACACTACCGCGTGTGGAGTCACGTGACCCCGCTCCGTTATGTTACGTTATTCCGCCGAGATGTCGAGCACGGAGAGCTTAAACACTGAGACGACTGAGAAACTTGTCACTGAACTATGTGGGCAAAAATATAATAATAAATAAAATAATCGTTCATTAATCGTAACCGAGGTAAAATGTTCAATTAATCGAGATTTAGATTTTAAGGCCAAATCGCCCAGCCCTAACTGGGAGATATATTGAATATACTTTGTGTTTTTTCTTATTCTATATGAGATGCAGTAAATGACTAAATTGTCCATTTATTTTTTTTAATTAAAAGTCCACACGCTTTGAAAAAGTAAAAACGCACATACATCACGTGCCCAATAGACTTATATCACTATTATGTGCAGGACTTCGTATGGAGAACAACTCCAAACCACTATTTGTGTTCATTTCATCAGTAGTGGTTTACTAATACATTTATATTCCCTTCTCTTAGTGACCACAACAACTTGTGTGTAGAGCAGTCTGGGTTCTTGTCTCTGTGTGTCTGTGCATTCGAATCATAGGCAATTTCTTCCAGGACCAATTAGATGTTCTGATACTGAAGTCAATTCTGATTCCGACCACCCTCATGGGCGAGTCTGTAAGTGAGATTTTGTGTGTTTTTGTGTCTGGAGGGATCAGAGGACCCCCTCCCTTTGGCCAACAGGTTGTGGCGCTAATAGAAACCACCAGTGTGTAAATGACTGTTTTATGCACACATATGTTGCAGAGACTACTAGAATCCTCATGCTGGTGTGACTGAGCATCAGAGGCTTAAATGGAGCATTTATGAGCTTTAGAGGAGATTAAAAAAACCTGATATATTTGTGCTGTATCGCTCAGTGCTAATATAATGAATCTAATGGATTTACCTTTGAATCAGAGTCTGTCTTTATATTCAAACCCATCAGTGCTAATATTAACACGGAGCATCAGCCACTTATTTGTCACGGTTTCGCTTCTCCGATATTTCTTCATAAAGGAACGGCCTTCAGTGTGATTTGGTAATATATTTAGTCATGTGAGCCCTAGACTGCAATAGCCCTAGACCTGCTGAAAAAACCCCGGAAGAAGAGTTTATTGGGGTTAACGGTAGGGCTGGGCGATTAATTGAACATTTTAACTTGATTACGATTAACGAACGATTATTTTATTTTTTTATATTTTTTTCACGGACAAGTTGCTCAGTCGTCTCAGTGTTTAAGCTCTCCGTGCTCGACATGTCGGCAGAATAGCGTAACATAACGGGATCACGTGACTCCACATGTGGTAGTGTTTTTAAAGGGAAAATAATCGACCTGGAAAATTTTGATCGATTATAGGTTCTGAATGTCGATTTCGATCACTTTTCGATTAATCGCCCAGCCCTATGACACGTTCTCCTATAAAAATTGGACAAAAGCACTTCAAGATGGCTGCTACTCTTTTTGGCTGAGCTGCACTTTTGTCCATGATAGTCTTGGAATCACGTTAAGTCTAATGGCGAAGGCTTAACAACTCAACTCAGCTTGCAGCGTGGGCGTGATGCTAACTGGACGATATAAGCTTTCATTATCTATATAGCTGCGGTGCAAAATCAAAGAAGCAAACTTTGAAGTCCAAATTTCTTAGCTAATTGACTACAGTAAAGGAATAAATTGTACAAATTTGATTTTTCACCTCTTTAACCAGCAGCTCTGCTCTCTTGAAGTCACTCAAGGGCTTTGAAATCCAAATAAAGTGTGGAATTATGGGTCAATAAGAGCAAAAAAAACCATATGAGGAGCAACACAGACCCTCCACAGGCCTGTCCAGTACACATCCATCTCTGCTAATAAGTGATCGCACCGCTACGCCTTGCATAATAAGATATGCCTGAGTGCTTCTTAGATAAGGTTGGGGGCCCTTTCGATCCAGGCTGTTCAAAGCCAAACAAGCAAGAGGACTCTGCTGCTTTTAGCACCTCACCGCTTAGGGCACCGCGATTATCAAACACCAGAGCCAAGCCACTTCACGGTAAATGAATCAGTGTGGCCAGTACATCGGGCCCTGTCGGTCGAACAGGATGGATCACTGGACTGTGTATCAACCATCTGCCTCAGGACAGCTGGGTGACTTTTTTGTTTTTTTTCAATTGCAAGTAATGGACAGGAAAAGCACCCGGTGGACAATGCGCTACACATTGGCAAAAGGTCAAATGTCCTCCAGACCGAACTGTAAAGAAAAAGCTTTGGCATGCTGAAAAATGGCCACAGCTACAATTTCTGACAGTGTCCAAGAAAAAGGCAGCAGCTCAATGCTTTAAAATCATTCTACTGCTCTCTCTCTCTCTCTCTCTCTCTCTCTCTCTCTCTATCTATCTATCTATTTCTCTCTCTCTCGCCCTTCTCTCTTGCAAGGGAGTGAAAGCAACAAGGCATGATGACACAGTTAATGAGAGAATACTTCAGAACAAGTCAAGAAGTGGTGTGCACATCATATCACCCCCCACACACCACGCAGCTCCTTGAGTGCGTTCAGTCACACAGGATTCAGAAAGCAGCAGAAAGCTTGGGGCCATCTATTTATTCAGTTATATATTTATTTCTTGATTTCTTTATTTATGTGTGCATGCATATATGCTGTGGAGCCCCTTCGCTTTACTTTTTTGCCAAGAAATGAGCTCGTGTCTGTTTCATCAGAATAAGCTCGGGTGCCTTAGGCAGCCACAGCTCTTTGAACTTGACCCGCTGCGTAGGAGCAGCAACTAGAAGAAGAAGATGATGATGATGATGATGGTGACGACGAAGAAGAGGGTGATGAAGAATAAGACAGTGTCTCATCTTTCACATCAGACAACAAAAATAGAACACATGTTCATTCACATACATGGCATGAGCCCGGCACGGTGTGTGTGTGTGTGTGCGTGTGTGTGTGTGCGCGCGCGCGCCCCGAGTATCCAAACAGGTATTCACACTAGCCTCCAGCTCGCGTGCTGCTTACCTTGAGCGTGCGCGAAGCTGAGAGAGGCGACCACCAGCATCCATGTGGCCCCCCACCTCCGCGTGAACGTCCGCCCGTGCATGGTCCGCGAGGGCTGGCGATGGAGAGCTGTGACCGCGTCGCGTCCGCTCTTACAGGTCCTGGAGACCCCCAACCAGGAGAGGGTCCGTCCGTTGAATGGCACTCTGATCAGCTGAACCAAGTTTACCAACTAACCCAAAGTGGGACACCCATGGTCCGGCGCGTCCTCTGTACCTTCTGGTTCGTTTTCTTTCCTTTCCCCCCTTCTCTCTCTCTCTCTCTCTCTGGAGCGAAAGTTGTGCTTGAAGGGGGATGAAGAGGAGCAGGAGGAGGAGTAGGGCAGCGCTGCGCGCGCGCTTTACTTTCCCGAAGTCAGTTAAAGCGTGCTGCTGCTGGAGCAACGCCTCCCGTGGCGAGATGGCTCCAGAACGCCCATAGCCGTGAAGGAGAGCTAGGAGAGCCCAAACCACACTGAGACCGGGAGAAAGTGAGAGCGGATAAACGTCGCCTCCGGCTCCTGCGAGCGTAGACCCTCAGTATTTACCGCACGCGCGCCGGTGAACTGCGCTGTAGGAGGTCGCCCCCTGGCGGCGCGAGGCAGAAGCGCGCGATGCTCACCTTGAAGAGGCGTGATATTTCTGCAGTTCTGTTTTTTAGGGGCGATTTCTGTATTGAAGTCACCAAATGATCTCTTTTTAAAACACAAAGTCACTGTTTAAGGGATATAAAGGATTGTACTGTGAAATCAGAAGAGTATAGCAGGGGTCCACTGCCTTCCCTAAGCTGTCTTAGAAACAGAGAGAGAGAGAAAGAGCGAGAGAGGGAGAACGCGGCTAGGCAGATTTGCCAGTGGAGAGGCGGAGAGATTTGAATTCTTCCCGTGGCTGTGTAAGCCGGCTGCCTGTCTGAGACCGCGGGCTTTGATCCTGAGGGCGCAAACGTGGTTTTGAATTCCGAGCAGATCCAGCGACTGGCGCTCATTACCGGGGCACGAGCATGACTCACATACCTGCAGCCGCGTGCAGGTCACATTCAGGAGGCAGCGCGAGACAGAGACATGAGAGGAAGATGAAACAAAACAGCGTGGATCATTACCTTCATGCGTAATTGTATTGAAGACACCTTAAAAAAAGAAATAATAAAGGTCGGATGCACAGTTGAGCACCTTCAGAACACTGTATGTTACGTGCTGGTTCTTGGTGGAACACACGCACATATTATTTAACCAATAAATAAATACATAAACACCCAATTACTAAAAAGAGATCTTTGAAGAACCATCCATTGACCAGTTCTTCTATGGCACCCTTTATGAAACCTTTATTCATGATCATCACAGAGACCTGCCTGTGCTCCCTTTCAAAACCTATGCTGAGCTCCTTTAAAGGTCTTTATGAAGATGCAGCACACATGACTGACATGTTTGTGATGATGATGTTAAAAACAGTGACACAGACCAAGAACTGACCAATGCATCTCATTTAACCAATAACATCACTGATGTCTCTATGATGATGATGATGAGTTCATAAATTAAGGTGTCAAAAGGGTGCCACTGACCGACGCATGGTTCTTCACACATGCACATCTAATTTAACCAATAAATTAATACATAAAAGTAACTTTTTGAAGAGGCATGCATTGGTCAGTTTTTGACACCTTTAATCATGAAGTCATCATCATCATCATCATCACAGAGACGTCAGTCATATGTGCTGCATCTTCAAAAGAGAACTTTAAAGGAACTCCGCGTAGGTTTTGACAGTGAGGACATATCCACCAACGTCTCTGTCACACTGAATAAACAGGATGACTGTAAAGCAAATCATTTGTTCCACCCCACACACCCACCCACCCGCCCCCCACCGACACACTAACATCTGTTCATGTGTGGGAAGAAGACAGCACCAATGAAAGCAGTACTGTAGAAAAAAGAGCCCGCAGTAGATGTGACAGGGCCTTTGATCCTGCAGGTGAAACAGTAAGGGCATGATATGGTGGTAGATGAGACCTGTTGGAGGCAGACCTGCTGGTTCTAACCCACAGCGTCGTGTCACTGCCCTGCTTTTTCCCCTCAAGGTAGGAGACTGTCTCTCTCTTAACAAGCTGGTGGTGTGCGAGTGACCCACCTGTCTCTTCAGGTTGAGCCTCTTTAAATGCAAGGGTAAACTGCATCTGTCTGCGTGTCACAATCGACTGTTATGTGAGAAAAATAGAATGCTTGGGAAACTATTAAAAGCAGGTGTTTTGGCCAAAACAATTTTAGCCATATTCCAAATGCAGCTGATCAGGTATGACACGTTTGGTGGGCGCAGTTTGCTTCCTCAGTTCTGCACTCGAGCTATTAGGCTAAAGTAGCTGACAGGTGTACCCTTAGCAATAGGTGTCTCTGTAGAAGTGCCGTAGCCAAACCACTTGTACTGTATTTCCAAGCCAAGCTAACGGAGGGCTATGTATACTGGCTAATAACATAGTGCTCCATACTATTAGCTCGAAAGCTGGTAAATCTTTTGTCCGACCTCTAAAATGTGATACGACTGTGTGGAATCACACGGCCACATTTTTCAAGCATGACTCTTCCACATTGGCAGGCTAGGGACCACCTCACCCCCACACCCACCACCACACCACCACACCCGCTGAATCAACAAAATGTTATGTTGTCCCTCTAATTATGCTCTCATAGAAATGAAATATGCAGTTGGTCAGGGTTATTAAATTACTCTGGCAGCCCTCATGATATGATTAGAAAACCATATTGGGATGTAATTTATATAAATCTTCAAGGGCAAGATTTAATGATAGTAGTATATGGGTGTGTGTGTGTGTGTGTGTGTGTATATATTATTTAGGAAATTCCCTAAATCCATTTCAGTAAATGACATTTTTTCAGCTGAAATACGGTAAATGTCAAATTTACAACACTTTGACCACGCAGGCATGTTAGACAGCAGGGAGCCATAGCTATCGGCTGTGGACAAAGGTGCACACAGTGGTGGGCCATGGGGGGACGCGGGAGAGAAGCCTAATGACTGGCTTAAACTCAGTGCTCTCTCAATGGGGCCGTTGTTTACAGCTGTGGGGATCTTGGTACATCTCATTATATTGCAGGCTTATACGATGTATAATGTTGGCGTGTTGTATGCTGGCAGTACTCATTATTTATTGTTGTGAAAGCCCTGCTACTGACAGGTTGTTTTTCTTTTCCCAAGCCGCAACAGATGGGTAGGACCCATCCCTGTTCCTGCACTTCCCAATTGGTATTATGTGACATTTTGAGCTGATTCAATGGGGCTCTCTTATTACTGGACCAGACATGAGCGTCACGTTTTTATCAGTAGTCTGTTTAAGGCAGGGCTCCTTGTTTCACATTTCATATGGAGCTCAGTTCATTGCGGAGATATCACACCCAAAGGGCTTCGCCAAGCGTCAGTAACTTCATTCCGCAACGTGCACCGTTTCGGAAATGACAGTCGTCCCACAGATCCTCTCCACCTCATGTTTTTTTTAAAACTACAGAAGCCAAATGAATACAAATCAAGCCATATAATTTGAATCACCTCCATTTTTTTGTCAATTCCATCTCAATCCTCCTGCCTGTCAAACTGTGACACTATGGTTTTGTCCTGAGGAAACCAATTCACTGCTTTTTTATTACTTTCAAGCGGCCTCGCAATGGCTTTGTAATACAATGGAGTGGATTGTTTAGGCATTTAAAAAAAAAAAGAAGTGTTCATTTAATGAAGAATATAAAAGAGGCTCCTGACAAAGAGTAAATTATAGGCAAAAAAGATGGGGTGTAGTGAGCCTCCTCCCTCTTGTTTTCCCTAGGTCTAGCCCGATGCCTTCATTAGCTCTCCTCCAGAATTGAAACTCTTGGTGTCAGAAGTAGTGATACCCCTGCAATAACAGACTACATTAAATAAACCAGAACTGAGGCTAGAGATTTTTCCCCCAAGAATATTCAGGCGTAGCAGTGTGAGAGCGTACCAAGATGGAATAGACTTAAAGCCCCTGTGGACTGGTTCTCATGATTGTTACATTACTATTATTTACAGATTTGGGGATGGATTCGCTGTCAACTGGCAGAGAAAGAACGATGACGGGTTTTCTCTTATGAGAGTATCTAGGTTTTATTTCACAGTTGAAAGGGAGCCTTTAGCTTTATCACCATGCCCCAGTTTATGGTACAGATACTTCCATCCACATTAAGAGGCCTATTTTATCTCTCTATCTCTGGACTAGCTTATTATCTCTGGGATGGAGTGCAATTCCTTAAACTTCCCACATGGTCTTAATTTCCCAATGACATGCAGGATAGTCGCAATTAAATTAAAACCGTTTCTTCAAGAAGCACACCTTAACGTGTCTGACCATCGACAAATGTATAAGAACTGGATTAATCAGTTAAGCAATTCCAATTTTTGATAAAAATAACAGGGCTGTAGCAATCATTCCCTGTAATAATGTCCAGTTTAGCCCATTCTCTGTGTTAGAAAACCCATTTGGGCAATTTGTGATCGTATCTGGTCTCCTATATTCGACAAAAGTCACACTTGTTAATGTTATTGCAATATATTGGGAAGGCCAGCAGTTTATTTTTTTCTAAAATTATTCCTCCTGTAATTTTTCTCTTCATTTCTGATCTTATTTTCCAGCAGTGCGTTCTTGGATGATTTTAATTGCGTTTTAAACAGTGAACTAGATCGCTCCTCCCCTAAACCTGCCAGGAGCTCTCTCATGGCCAGAGCTACTCAAGCCTTCCTTTATGATTCTGGTACCCCACATGTATGGTGCACCACACGTCAAAACTCATTCTTTCCCCCAGTTCATCACTCAAGAATTGATTATTTCTTCATCGATTTGCCCAAAATGAAATTCTGCTCTTATGACAGGATCACTGTGTCTGACCACACTCGAATGAACACAGATCAACATGTTTCTGGAGATCAACTCTGTTTCTGGTATGTCACTATATATGATAGATCAGTGGTTCTCAAACTTTTTTTCCTTGAAGCCCCCATTGTCCAAGACAAGCCAGGACCCCCAACCCCAAATCTTACCCGCATAGATGCACAAAAAGTTATTCATTACAAAAATAAAGAGCGGTTGTAGGTTTTTCTACCTATACTCTTCTACACACACACACACACACACACACACACACACACACATAAACACACTAACATTTCTCATACATTGGGATTTTATGAATGTAATGTGTAAAAATATAGTTTTGGTAACCTCAGTGCAGACAAAATTGTGCGCACCCCCTGTGATCTCTGGCGCCCCCATATCGTCCAGCTAGAGCAGGAGTGCCCAACTCCAGCCCTGGAGGGTTCTTGTGTCTGGCTTATTTTGGTTGTTCCCCTCCTAAGACACAACCACTAAACCTGGCAGTTAACAGGTGAGTTGAATCAGTTACGTTTGAGCAGGGAAATCATCAAACTGGGCTGGACACCTGCCCTCCAGGATCCCTGCTCTATCTAGAAGTGCTTGTCCAAGGTCAGGTTATCTCTAATACTTCACATGACTGCAAACAATCATGAGTAGGCAGCTTGAGTTATATACTAAAAGCCTCCTCCTCGACAAACACCATGCAGTTTCTCCCATCCCAGACTTGTATAACCTACTCTACACTGAGAATTTTTCTTACAAAACAAAACCCAAACATCTGTCTAATTTGGAGAAAAATCTAGCAAAACTCTACAGCTAAGACAGTAATATGCACATAATTTAACCCCCAGATCAGATACTCCCAGCAAGGTGTGCTCACTAATACTTCTGATATTACCAACTGTTTTAAAAACTTCAGGACTTCGCTTTATCAGTCACAATGAACCACAGATCAATTTTTGCTGGTTGCATTCCGTCGCAACTGCCTTTTTTTTTTTTTACCAGTACATGAACTTGATCAGCCTCTTCCTTTAGATGAGGGAACCCAGGCCATCGGTTATATGCAGAGCAGTGAGTCCCCCGGACCCGATGGGTTTCCCTGAGTTTTTAAAAGCTTTCAAATGTCCTGTCAAAACCTCTGCTTGACATATTCAGTGAAGCTCTCAAAACCATCTTCTTAGCTCAGCTACTTCTTCAAGCTTCAGTTTCTTTGATTCTGAAGAAGGACAAGGACCCACTTGTGTATCCAAGATGGAAGCACATGGTGGCCTCTCTGTGTGATCTCCTGTGCTATAATAAAGTATACTGCATTACTTTTCATTCTGTAAGAATTACGTGTTCCTCACACTTTATTCTTGTGCTATATATTGTTGCTGTCGGGCGGAAATCTCATATGTCCAAAACGGCTATTTTTCAGGAAACTGAAAAAAACTATTTATATTCTAAATAAATAAATACTGTGTCATCAAATATCCCAAGCTATTTTCAACACTTTTCATTGGTTAATAATTTCTAAATTTTACAGACCCACGTGGAGACTGACCAATA
>JBBPDB010000028.1:9233320-9245253 GCA_037974465.1 Brachypetersius altus | reverse complement strand
TCTGGGACGTAGAAAATAGCTTCTACGGCGCCGGAATTATAAGGACATGGCCTCTGTCCTCATAAACCCAAATGTCCTTGTAGTGCTGGTGCGTATTCAGGTCAAAAGTCCTTGTAAACCACATAAACCAACACACAAATACACACACACACACACACACACACACAGCTGCTTGATCATTTCCTAGTGTTTAAATTTATCAATATAAGAATATCTTCTCACCTTTTACTGTCATTCCCTTTGTTCTTTGTTTTTACTATATTAAAACTATTTTATTATTTTTATTTTTTGTGTTAATATTCATTATCCACTTTTAATTGTTTTGAAAATTCATTTCCATCCTTTTCCTTGACTGTACTGTCAGATTCAGTGGTTTTATTTCATAAGTAGATATTTGTTCTATTTTGCTTTCAAGGTTTTCTATTCAGTGTGTTTTACATTGGGTTAAGAAAATGTGTTCAATACAAACATATTTTTTCGCCATTTCAAACCTTTCTGAACTCATTTCTGACACTATCAACTAAAGCCTGGGCGAATCCCACCTGAAACATGTTTGGGGTAATTATTGCAAAATGGATTGCAACATACCCAGAAGTATATAAAGCAGTGCGATCCTGATCTATTTCATCATTAAGCAGTTTAATGGGATAGTGAGATCATGGAGCCCTGCTCTATTGGAAAAAGTCTAGAAAAGGAGCCAAGACAGCCAGCACTAATGGAAAAGTTCTTTCAGTTTTGGCTGAGTTGGAAATGATAGTAGCAGAGTTGCTTAATTGTGAAATGAATTATGACTGCACTCTTTTGCACTCTTTTTAAAGACACATATAGAGCAAGATGACATTATGTAGTATGCACCGACCAAAACATTACAAGACGTAACTTCCTGAAACCAATCAAAAACATTGAGAAAACCTTGAGGTCAAGATGCCTCAAGGTTTTCCATCCAATAAATATTGGTGGAAACTGAAATAATGAAATAATGTGAAATACTTTTACAATGTGAGCCAGGAAAAAATGGTCAGTCAACATCAACCTCAACTACTATATATATATGTGTGTGTGTGTGTGTGTGTGTGTGTGTGTGTGTGTGTATGTGTGTGTGTGTGTGTGTGTATTTTAAATATTCTTAGATTGGCTAATAAAACATTTTCATTCACTTTATTACTGAAAAATAAAGTGAATGAATTTAATGGTGAAGTTTATAAAACACATACAAAGGTCACAAAAATGATTGCATTAGCTCTGAGGTAGAAATGTGCAAAATTCATAACTATAAAAGGAGTTGAAGTTGAGCTCTAGGATCAAGGACCCACAAATATAATATTTTTTTGAGGAAATCAATCACATGAAGCTCTGAAATCTGGTTGAAGTGGCGTGGCATATACTGTCTATTACAAGAAGTATACCTGCCCTGACCACATGACACAGCCGCCTCTACAACTTCGCTTTAAAAAGTGGTCTTGGGGGACATTTTTTTTCAGAATTCTAGGGAATAAATAATGCAAATGTTCCAAATAGTCACAAATAAATAGAGGCCAGTAATGAAATAAATAACATTCTCGCTCAAGATGTAGATTATTTATTCCCTTTTCAAAAGGCAGTTTCTGGCTTCTAGCAGATAAAGTAAAACCTGATATGGCCAATAGTGGTCACAACAGTTTAAGCATGCTCAGTCGCATACTCATTCTGTTTTTACATCCATACCCACTCATTGTGTACGTCAGAAAAAAAGAGGTGGAAGGATATATATTTTCCTTATCGGTGTGTACAGAACCCCAAATCTCAAATTTAATTGTATTTATTGTGTGGAATAACTGAAAAAAGAGTTCATTCCTTTTGAAAACTGCACACCCCAATAAGCTGACTACCATTTCTAAAGCATTTAACAACAGATATGAATCGAAACCTAAAGCTGTCTGCAAGAGTTGCGTGAACAAGAACAACAGAGACTCTGCTCTCGGGTTTGACATTTCCAATGTAAATTCAAAACACTTGTTAAACTCGACCAAATGCAGGTTAGCATTAAAAAACCAAATGTTATTTTGTTCTTTTAAGTGCCTGATCTCATATTGGAAGAACTATTAATAGAAACAGTCCACCCTCATGCAACCATCGCTACACATTTCAAAGTGCACCCACATGGAGGATTTATCTGGTTTGCCTCCAATGTGCCACTGAATAAAATGTTATTTTAAGTAGAATACTATATGATCCATAGCTCCAAATACAGAAATATCTATATGAAAACTAATGAATCACATAATTGTGATCAGTAAGCCAAAGAAGTCTAAGTTATCTACAACTGCTGTGACTGGTCAGCTTAAGGGAAAATCCTGTGCAGAATTTTGCCATTTATATTGGATTGGGCATAATTGTTGATATTAAAATGTATTATTCTTTCTTAAAGTCTGTTTTTGTTATTCAACAGCTTATTAATTAATGCATCGTTTTAATTTGCAATTCTTTTTCTGAAATAAAATGGGCTAAGGAGGAAAACAACTGTTTTTTAAATAGGGATCGTTTAAAGCCCAGACCAACATTTGCAGGGGATTTTTTAAAATGGGTCTTTAAGCTCAAAGCAGAGATCCATCTCTCACTTCGTTATAACAGTATGATCACCTGTGTCATTTCATTTTAGCACAGCAGCTGATCTTTACACATTGGGAATCTTTTATGATGAATATGTATATATCCATTCATCATAAAAGATTCCCATTCTGTATATATATATATATATAATAACTCAAATATCACAAATTTGTTAGTCTCTTTGTTTTCATTTAGAAATGTAACTCCAGAACTCTGTTTGCTCTGTAGATGCTGCTCTGAATGGAGAACAGGTGGTTTAGACTGCTGAGGGCTTGCAGGCTTCAGTATTTCTGGGAGCTGTGGGACCAGATGGATGCGCATCTCTCACCTCTCTTTTGCCACCGGTTGCCACAGCGGGTTTATTTATGTGTATCTGAGAATGTATGTGAGGATCCAGAACCTTTCCAGATTCTGAACTTGAAGAGACTCATTTCCTGAGTGAAGACAAGCCGTAATGTGTGGCGAGGGCCCATTGAAATGTATTATATTGCATATCTCGGATGCAGAGTCTGGCAATGAGTTTTGCTCACCGCGCCTTGGAAAACATTCCTCCACCTTGCATTTGTAAAATTCCATTTGGATGACCTACAAATGAAGAGCGAGTTTGTGCACTTTCTGGCAAGAAAGGGAAGGAGTACACAGGCTTCTTTGACATGCAAGGACTTTAGAAATGTGCCTGTTCTAAGTGGGCCAAGCTGGAAAAACCTGAATGCACACCCACGGGAGCACCGCAGCCCACAGTTGAGGATGAAATTAGACGAGTTCTGTTCCATGACTGAGAGAGGGCCACTGCCCTGAAGACTGTTCTGTCAACAGCGGAGACAGGTACATCTCAATTTGAGGCAACAAAAAAAGGAATATCTATCTTTTTTCTAGCTCGTTTAGAGCACATTTTGAAGGGTGAAGAGGAAGACAGCACAGAATCGTGTGAGGTAAATAAAGACTATTTGATGAGGCTCGGCTATTATTGTGTTCTCTGTTCTCCGTTGCGGTGACAGCGGCGTGATTGAAGGTTTTAATTCCGGCTAATTCGGTTTCTTAAAAAAGAATAACAACCACCAGGGCCTAAGAACGATTTGAGAAAAATAAAGGGCATAAAACTGTGTGGTGGGGGGGAAGGGACATTCAATTGCTGCACTGCTGTTTGGTAATTTGATCCATTCCTTTGGCTTTTGCTTTCATGCCTTAATGCCCTAGGAGAGAGACCAAAGAGGAACCAATGCGGGTCCAGTTCTGCCGCTTGTATCTCGAAAATGTTCAAAACTGATGAAAGTGTCGCCATTCTCCCCCACAGCGCTATGATAATAAAGTTGTTAGCCAGGAGCTAAAGTTAATGAGTCAAATCTGAAGAGGTGAGACCGGTGACTGGGTGCCCTGGTACTATTCGTAGGGCTTCACTTTGTTTTTAATGGTTATGTGTGCTGTGACTTGTGAGTCATGAAATGGAAAGGAGAGAGGAGCACTCAAGGAGGTGACGCAGCACCCAGAGAAAAAAAGAAAAAAAAAACTAAGATGAGGTCTGAAACCATGCCCTATTCACAGAAAGTTTGAACACAACACACATAGTGTATATTGCTTGTTCTGCTGTTGTGCAGTATTTTTGACCATGCATGTGCAATTCCTCTGATTATCCCCTTCCCTGTTCATCCACGTAACTTGCACTGTGTATATGCTGTTTACCCATATCTTTACTTATATTGTTTTATATTGATCTTTCTTTGTTCTTATATCATTACTTTTGATCCTACGGATCCTGATAAACTGTCTTTCTCACTACTGCTGCTGTTTCTAAGGAATTTCCCCATTGTGGGATTAATAAAGTCAATGTAATCTAATCTAATCTAATCTAAGAAACACAGTGCACTATTTTACACCTGTTTTGTGTCTTGGTGTTTGAAAACCTAGTGGAGAATATTTACTGTACAGTTCTCACAGTGCAGTCTTACGTAGTGGAATGGAGCTGCTAGGGCTGGGCCGAATCATTTGGATACTTTCGCTTTTGTGAAAATGCCATTGTGATTTATGTATACAGCTACAGGAAAAAATAAGAGACCACAATTTTTTTTCTGGTTATTGCTTTTGTAATTTGTGTCTGTGTAAAGTGTGCATGTCACTATTGGTTTATACACTACTGACCACACTTGATTAAAAAAAAAATCCAAACCAAGGAATGTTTGGAGAATATTAAACAATAATACGCATAATTTATCATACCCTGGAAATTAAACTACACAACACATTTGCAACAGTTATAACAGTGATGTTAAGAGAAGAGTGTGTGTATGTGTGACTCTGTTTCATCCCATCAGAAACTGACGGAGTGAAGTTGCTGGAATACAGCACATAGAAAAGTTGCTATACAAACACAAGGCTGGAGGCATTTCTTATAGTTCACACAGCTCTCACCGCAATAGATCAGAAAAGAAGAATAGCAACCTGTGCATTTTACACACACAGCTGCAAACTGTACAAACAGAGAACAGATTTTTTACCATTTTTACCATTTTTTTTACCATATATATACTTGTCTATGGGTTTGAATTCTACCTTCAACCTCTGGGTTCATGGGCAGGACCCTTAACCCCATGTAGCTCCAGGGAGACTGTCCCCTGTAGTTAGGAAATGGAAGTCACTTTGGATAAAAGTGTCTGGTAAATGCCATAAATGTACATGAAAAAGTGTAGTTGCATGTACTTGTCTGGAATATAGACTGTTGTATGGATTTGACAGCACAAAAAGCAAAGCTGTTTATTGTGACCAATAATTCACTGCAATGTCAATGAACCCAGGAGCTGATTGTCACATTTGTGTAAATTGTTTGTTGTTAAAAATAGTTTAGAATTTGGCAGTTTATATATTGAGTAGATTTCTATGGCACTTCACCGATTTAAATGAAAAGAAATCACCAGGTCAAAAGGTTGTTCGTTGGATGTGTTGATGGATGTCAAAGGTGCATGAAGCACTGCTGGTTTGAACTGCAACCTTGATTAAAACAGACGCTTGTGATTACTGTTGCGGAGTGATGAGCACGTTTGCGCTTGTTATTTTGTCATTTGAAATTACCAGTGTATGAAATCATCACTTGACCTGGATTTCCAAACTAGGGAGGATGTAACAATGTACACAATAAGCTAACTGTGGGGTGGTTTCTGCAGGATACATTTTTGATACCGAAGAATAAATATAAGGGCCCTTCTTTTCCTGTGCACAAAATCTATTTGCAGTGTATATTTAAGGAAATTACTGGGGCTATTTGGGTGACAACTGACTTCTAGTGTTTGCTAGTAATATTAGCCTCATACCTCCAGTGCTAAGCTAACTATTTTTTTAAGAATATATGTTGACCATTCCAGGCGTTACCAAACATCAGCTAGCACATGGCTAATTGCCCTTGAAGCTGCGAGACAACATTGATGCTTTCCTTTGGGCATTTTGCCAAGGACCAGTGTGTGTCAGCAGTGTGCAGATAGCGGCTTGATGATCCATACAGTATCGACCTATTTCCATATCAGTTAATGACAATGAAAGGATGATCTGAGATACCGGAACAGAATTAGCATCGATCGGCTCTCTTTGCCCATGAGTCTGTCTGTCACTCCCTGTCTCCTTCACACTCTTCCGCAGGCTGGTGCTGGGAAGCTGGCCATGGAGGAGGATTATATGAAGAAGGACCACCCCGACGTCGTTAGGCAGCAGCACACGAGCAACGTGGCCGCGAGCCAGTCTCCTGATCAGAAGACCTCGAATTCTGGGCCGAACGGTTGCTTGCAGTGCTGCAGGAGCACCAGGAACTGCTTGATGAGCCCGGAGTGTGGTCGTGCTCTCAGCATCGCCAGTGTAATCGCTATGTGCGGCACGTGCATCCGCATGTGGACGTGTAAGTTTTGAGACAGCAGGTCGTTTATGATTGTTCCCAGCTCTGGTCCAGGAGGACTCCTGGTCTACATATCATTACTACAAGACAGCCTCATTACTCTAGTGTTTTGTTCATTTACTGATTTATTTTTGAGCATCACTTGAAAGATTACCTGCCCTTTACATCATTGAAAAGCGTCACAATGAACAGACTTAGAGAAATGGTCCAAAGTAATGGAATAAAATCTCATTACTATTGATATAATGATACACATTTCGCAATATGAGATGCCCCGTGGTTTTACTACGCCGCAAAATGACACATTTTCAATACGGAAGCATAAAAAGAAAGTCCCACATTAAGTTTGCACTTATTTATTTATTTAGTTTATTTTTCATTCCAGTCGCTGAATTAAGACCACAGCATGCGGCCAAGCCATCATTAATTCCAACAAAGTAATTATCTTAATAAATGAAGACTTCAGAATCCTTGTGATTCTCTCTTTAAAGAATATTAAGGAGTATTTAAAATAGAGCAGTTGAAACGACCATTCATTTCAGAATGTCTGACATCTCAAAACATTATTTTAAATCCTATATATGAAACAGCCCCAGAATCAGTCAGTCAATCATTCAGTCAATAAAAGCACCGCATTACCGTTCGTTTAAAGCAGCGAATGCTCTTCCTTCCTGAAAAGTTTTGGAACTATTTCGGAGACTGCAGCAGAGTGCTTTTCCCTCTGTAAGATCCCCACTTAGGAAGAGCTTGGTAATTGGCTGATTAGTTGAATTAGGTGTGTTAGCGCAGAGAAAATGATGCAGAGACAGGGTTAGCAACCACTGCATCCTGATTTTTATAGTGCTGTACAACAGTAATGACAACGGAACCTTATTAAAAGCTACTTTAGATGCGAGCAGTGAAGTGGTGGCACAGACTCATATTCATACACCCTATTCTGCTTATTCAGATCCATTGATTTACTGCAGCTTCCCCCGAGAGTTAGCTTGTACTAAGAGAAATGATTTGGGTTTAGAACAGGGGGCTGGGTTTAGAACTTCTGGTCCTGGTGAGAACTTTGTCCAGCACGGTTTTGTGATTTCTGCCCAAGTGCACCAACTAAACCTGATCATTACAGTCAACTTGAAATTAAGTTGAAATCAAAATAAATGTCATAAACGTTACCTGCAAAGTTGTTTGTGTGAGCAGTTATTCTATTACTGGGGTTGGTCATCTCTGATTTAGAGGCTCAGATGTGGAATATGGAAAAATATGCATTACCATGATACACGAAATATACCACCACATTATGACATACAAGGCCATGTCCACACGTGCAGGGGTCTTTCTGAAAACAGAGATTTTCCAGTTTAGTTTAAAAACACACACATACAGCATGTTCAAAAATATCTCCGTCCACATGCAATCGCAAAAAAACACGATTAAACTACAATTAAACTGTATAGCACTGGTGACCAATCGGAAGCCTCGGAGGGGCATCATTACCGGAGACAGTGTCTATGATGAATATAATAGCATTCAAAGCTGACATTGATGTCTGTGTCCTTCATACTGGATGGACAGTAACTCTGTGCATGAGTATAAACATGCCAAAACATCCAGCAAGGTTGAGAGTAATAGTTCTTTGTAAACGTTGGGTATTAGAGATGAAAACTAATGTAAACATGCCTCATACTGAGACGTCATATGGGTGGAGCACATTATAATGCGAAACAGTCTTTTTCAAAACCTTACTTTTTCTTGTTCACACAGAAACAGAGTTTTCAAAAATTGCCACTTTGGCCAGAGTTTAAAAAAAAACGCAATTTTGAGAGACCCACAAATAGAAAACCTCAGTTTTCAGAAATACCTGTGTATATGTGGATGTGGCCTAAATGAGCTTGTTACAGCTGCTATTATAACTCCGGATACAGAAAAAAAGTATTTTATTGAAATGCCACCCCGTCCAGGGGGAGTCCCTGCTTTGCGCCCATTGGCCTGTGATAGTCTCTGGGTATCCACAACTGAATTAATGAATATATCAGATACCTGTGCTGCGCTAAATCTAGACAAACAGGATTAAATGTGCTTTTTTTTTATAATGAAACTTGTAGTCGGTCATGATAAATCATGATAACAATAAACCTGTATCACCTTTAAGCTTCGTACATTTACCTGCTTACTCCCATATGGACCAACTTCAGCTCTTCAGTCCACCTGCACTGTACAACTCTAGATTCTCTCTGCAAAATATTTTTGAGCTGAATTCTCATGCTGATAAACAAACATGCTTAACGTGCTCACTAGCTAGCCAGCTGACATCAGAGTGATTGAGCTGCTTGTGCCAGCGCGACCTTTTTAATATAGCTAGGTTATTTATTTTCTCCTCTCTTCAAACCAGAAAAATAATGCAAAAATGATACGGTTGGAAAGATGTAAATGTAAATATGCCACAGATGACTTCACCGGAACAAAAAATAAACAAAACACAACTCAACTACATCAAATACTGAAAAAAACAAATTTACAATGAATCAAGCTGCTATTATGTCAAGTAATGGAATCGTAAAGTTGTGTTTAATGCATCTCACGGCCTGCAACTTGTATAATGGAACCATATGCTCTTATTCTCCAGCTTCATTTTAGGGCCTAAATCTAAAATTTTAAAGATGTCTGGGACTTCAGAACTGGGAGCTGAGAAACAGGGAAAACAAAGAAATTGCATGTGATGCATATAATCAGGCAACTGCTGGTGGGTTGTTTTTTTAGGAGCCTAGCATGAAATTCTGAAGGAGGGGAGATGCCTCCAGTGCCTGTTTTTTTGGCACTTTGAGCAGCGGGGTCTCTATTTTGTGGTTGTAAAATCACAGTACCTTAAAGTCTGCAAACCTCTGTTTATGATTCATTGTCATAATGACAAAATGCTCTGTTATCTGCAGCTGGAAGAATGTGGGATTGACGAACTCAGTTCATGCTCTCATTTCTGAAGTTGTTCTGTCTATCACTGCTGAACTCTATCATTTTCTTTCATTTTTGCCTTCAATAACCTGAAGCCTGTCTTCCTGTCCATCAATTCGAAAAGCTGTCATTTTCTCTTGTTTTTGTTTTTTTACAGAGGTTTCTGCTCATTGATGAATCCCTTCAGTTGGCGTTTGCCACCCAGAGCTACGAACAAAAAGAGACAACATGAACACAAAATTCGTGGAACACCCTTCTGGATTGATCTCCATCCTGCATTTAAAATAATTAGCAGTCTGGTACATTTATATTTACATTTACGGCATTTGTCTGACGCTCTTATCCAGAGCGATGTACTGATCAGCGCTCAAGTAGTCCACAACTGTTCCTTAAACCAGTAAACAGCTTCAATCCGAAATACATGTAACCGAAATACTGCACATTCGGTGCTTCTTTACAACATTTGTCACATAATAAGTAGCCAACACCTGCCAAACAAAACCGGAACAACATGAGCCATAGAAAAGTCAAGAGTTAAGACTAAGGAAGGGGTTTTTTTAGCATAAAAAACTCAAACAAAACATCAATTCTACTTATTTCTTCAAAGACATAAACTAGGATAAAAAATATCTGGTGGGTTTAAATAGGGCTTAGTGAATTAGTTAGTGCATATAAAATGTGCAGAGGGTTTGATGGAGCTCTCCTTCTCGTCTTGGCTCATGGTTCGCCTTAGGCTGCTCTGTCCAAACATCCATAGCGGGGAGACGTGACTGAGAGCCTGCACTCCATCAGTCAGAAAATCCTACACCTTGAGTCTAACACCCCACCACTTCGCACAGCTTGAGTGCATTTCGGAACAAATCTGGGAGCGTTACTCTCCAGCTGTATTTGGGTGCAGATTAAGAAGTGCCTGCTTAAAATTGGAAACTGTTTGTTCCAGTTTTGTGTCATATTTTTGGCTTGCTCTCTATGGGAATGTGTTTTTACTGGTATTTCACACACAAATAGATCACTGGGGTGGGCTAATGGGTGTTTAAGACCAAACCAACACGTATTTATTAGCGGTTGACAATATAATACATGTCTATACTACTATATATACACACACACACACACACACACACACACTACCAGTCAAAAGTTTGGAAACACCTTCTCATTTAATGTTTTTTCTTTGTTTTGGTTTTTTCTCTGCATTGTAGATTAATATAGAAAACAAAAAAATTATGAAGGAACACATGCAGTAAACAAAAACCAGAAGATGTTTTGTAATAAGGTAATGATGGGCTGTTGTTTCTTTTTACTTAGTTAAGTGGTTCTTTCCATAATGTAGAGTAGAACCGTAGTGGACCAACCCGACCATCACAACTGATGATCCCAAACACATTAAAAAGTCAAGTTCCACTAATTAGCTCTTGACGAAGAACACCTGTTCAGTAAATACCATTCCAGGTCGATTCCTCATGAATCTGATTGAAAAAATGCCAAGAGTGTGCAAAGCTGTTATCAGAGCAAGAGATGATTATTTCAATTTTTTCAATATTGATCTTCAACGTAGCCGATAATAAAAACAAAGGAAGTGATTGAATGTCTGGTGTATGGTAGTGTATACACACCGACTACTTTTTAATCTGTTAATCTGTGTACAGGCCAGTGTTCATTTTATGCCCAAAAGTATCTACACATATTTTCTAATTTGTCAGATCAACTGCTTCTAGGTGTGTCCACACGGCCTGATCTCGACCTTTTGCATTGCCAATAGAACGGGACGCTCTGGAGCAGCTGCACATGAGCCCAAGGCCATAATTCCAAGTATCAGATAGTGATAACAGCCCTAGTGCTATCAGCCTTAGGAACAAAGGAGGTATTGCCCAATATTTTTAGTAACAACTGGCATATTTTTGCATGCAGTATCACAATGTCAATGATCAGAAATTAAAATTGGAAGTCATATTTACTATCATTTTAAATAATTGTGTTTTTTTTCTGCAAACTCAATGCATGAATTCTGTCTTTTCTAAACTTTGTAAACTGAAAAAAGTGTTATAGTGTACATATAAATAAATAAAATATATCATGGAACCATCATGAGTTTTGCTTGATTTTATCCAACTCTCAGCCAGTGCTCTCTGCTCTTCTGAATACCAATGCAGAGGCCATACAGCGTACAGCAGTTTTACCTGGAATCTCATTTATATTTACTCATGGTACACAGATGAAACAGCTGCAGGGCAAATGCGTACAGATTAAGGCGATAAAGCTAGCAGTTTGTACTCTTCTAGTGAGAGTCAATATCTGTCTCAAAAACACATGTTTAGTTTCTGTAAGAGCAGTTCCAGACGTCAGTCTATATTGTGACAGTCCTGTCAGGTGCCACCAGGGAACAGTGTATAGAGGAGGGGTGTAACAGTATGACACATTTTGTAAAACCTAAACATGATATTTTATTGCATAATACCATATATATATATATATATATGTGTGTGTGTGTGTGTGTGTGTGTGTATGTGTTTGTGTGTATGTGTGTGTATAT
>JBBPDB010000028.1:9214698-9226229 GCA_037974465.1 Brachypetersius altus | reverse complement strand
TAAATCCATGTCAACTATTTAACTAAGATACTGCAGTCAGAGCGTCTATACAACAACTGTCACATAATAACTAGCCATTTAATAGCCATTTATTTCTTACCTGGGCTAAAGAAATAAAGAACTTGTTTGTTGCTCAATGGTCCAAAGTCCTCTTTTCTGACGAGAGCAAAATTTGCATCTCATTTGGAAACCAAGGTCCCAGAGTCTGGAGGAAGAATGGAGAGGCACACAATCCAAGACGCTTGAAGTCCAGTGTGAAGTGGACTGTGTTGATTTTGGGAGCCATGCCATCTGCTGGTGTTGGTCCACTGTGCTTTTATTAAGTCCAGAGTCAACGCAGCCGTCTACCAGAATGTTCTTCCACAGACAGGCTTTATGGAGATCCTGACTTTATTTTCCAGCAGGACTTGGCACCTGCCCACACTGCATGATTATACTTTTCTGAGGTCCGGTGTTTCTCTATTGAAAATCCTTTTTATTGATTTCAATATTCTCATTTTCTATGATTTTGAATTTGGGGTTTTCATAACATATAAAGGCTTTGCATGTAATGAGTCTATATCATACATTAGTTTCACCTTTTAAGTTGAATTACAGAAATAAATGAACTTTTGCACGATATTCAGATCTTTCGAGTTTCACCTGTACATATGTTCAGAAACCACTGATGACTACATTTTGCATGGGCACCACCTGTACACCAACAAAGTGCCCCGAGGTGTAGAGAGCAGACCCGATCAACTGGCTGCAGTTTGAGTGAATTCAATAATTGAGGTTCAGCGTTTTTAGCTATGAAAGCAAATCCCTGACATCATTGGTTTTGCATTTGTAGTACAGGAATGAAATATCTCCTGCTGCATTCCTTTAAGGTCAGAGTGCTTGTTGAGATGCTGATGGTGCAGCAGCCTGCTCTTAGAGCAAGGCCTGGCAGGTTTGGGTGAAATTGACTTTTATACTTTTATTTTCATCTCTTCTCAGATACTTCTGTCTTATCCAGCAGCCCAACCCTTCCACTCAATTTCCATCTGACTGTGTGAAAATTGCAATGAAATAAAGATGTGAGCTGTGGATGGAGACAAAGAGGCTGGAGGATGTGAGAGAGAGAGAGAGAGAGAGAGAGAGAGAGAGAGAGAGAGAGAGAGAAAGAGAGAGAGAGAGAGAGAGAGAGAGAGAGAGAGAGAGAGAGAGAGAGAGAGAGAGAGAGAGAGAGAGAGAGAGAGACAGAGAGAGAGAGAGAGAGAGAGAGAGACAGAGAGAGAGAGAGAGAGAGAGAGACAGAGAGAGAGAAGGGAGGAAGCGGCGAGATGAAAGAGCAGACATGAAAGCAATATGAAGATTTAAAATATCAGTCTTTACTCGAGTGTTTCACTCTGTACTTTAAAGCAATAAGATCCTGCAGAAGCCATTAAAGGCTACTTTGGACTGTACTTTGTAGAGCTATATCCCTATTCATGAGCAACAGGCCCATGAATAGTCCCCACGAAACACTGGCATTAATATTGAATAGCCCTGAATGACTTTATGAATGTGATTATTATTATGTGAAGCTAAAAGGAATATGACTGGTATCTGTCATACTTTAGCTCTATTTTGGTCGCAGTACAGTAAGTCAGAGGTGAAGGACAGACAGAACAGAACTTGCACTTGGACTGTGTGTTAGAAAGCCTGTTTTTGCAAACATTTCACTGTCCAACTGCAATTTGTACGGATGTACATCCACTGTGAACTCAGCAGGATGAATGATCCGTATAATAAGTATCACAGCCTGCAGTGATGGTTCAGCTTAAATCTCATTTGCAGCATTTTCACCTTTCTGAATCTGTCGTCAGCCAAGACTTATTAGCATGCATCTTTAGTTTTGCGCTAGAGTCTAATGAAGCTAAAAGCTAAGGGAGTTCTTTTAAGTGCTGGATGCTTATAGCCAACTGTTATATTTCCACCCTTTAGTATTTTGACCAGTAATAGACTTGCCTACGTGTTTTTGGAACTGAATGAAATGCTGTAATTTAAGAAAATGTACAAAATAATTAGGGATCAAAATGCTTGCCAGTAATAGTTCTGTACTAAGGCGTCCTTTATGTCCTCAGTATTTCATCCCCAACACAGAGACTGGCAAATTCCCTCCCCGCTAGTTTTTAAAATAAGGCCAACAAATGCTCAAGCTCAACAAATACGCCCAGCCACCCTCCAACGTCTACAAACATACTCACCAAACCCACCCCGCCTTCCCACTCAAATGACAAATACGCTCAGCATAGTCGGAAACAAACGGCCCCCCCTGGTGCTGTGACATATATTTGTCCGTATTTTACAGTATAACATACAGTGGCAGGAATCACATAAGCAAGTCTGTTTGAGATTACTCTACAACTTGACTCAGTTTGTCTCAGTATGTGTGATGATTTAATCATGTTAGGCATGCATGCTAATAAGTGGCATTGCTAACCAGTGTATTAGCTACAGAGGCCTTGCAGCTCCAGTGCAAAGGTTCTGACATTAAACGTGTCTTTCCTGATTGACCACATTTAGCAGTAAGGAGGAAATTGTGTGAATTGGATTTATGCCTGAAGTAGTGCATCAAAATATACATTAAAACCTTCAAACTGCACTACAACTATATCTTTAACATATCTAACACTCCAGAGACTGTTTCTGTCATAAAAATGTCTATATGTGTGACTGTGATCGACATTAAGAGATACACGTATAGCGATTGGTCATACAGTCACCGGCTATTTCACAGTCACTGCACGTTTTATCAACTACAACATAAACTGAATATGATACATAATTACTGAAAGGGTTCTAAAACAACAAAATACAAAATAAAGAATATCTCACCTATATGTCTGTCATAAGGAGTTATGACTTTCCAATTTCTGTGTTCAAATGTACTCGTATTTATCGCGCTAGCTTGGAACTAACTCATGCAGCTAACATAAATATACTCAGTCTTTCACAACAATTTCGTGTAAACAGAATCAAAATGCTCATAATGTGTGTATCCACTATTTTACATTGATTCATTGCATCCCATCAGATCCACCCCTGCTTGTACTGACTACAGACTGGGCGAGTCCAGAGCTATCTGCCCCTTCTCATGTGATAAACAGCAAGAGAATTGATGTGGATGCAAAAGACTAAAGCTTTTTTTGATGCCCTTATTTTCTCTGAAAGGAGGACTTGGTCCTACCACATTTATACCAGTAGCAACTGCTAAAAAGGCTGCATTATTTAAGCTAAACAGCCTTTATATAATGCTATGAGATATATGGATGTGATGGCTGATAAAAAGGCCTATGCTGGTTTATAGAAGTTATTGCTGGTCTGGGGCTAGTTTTCACAGTGCTGATGGTGACCAGCTGGTTTTACTGGTGACCAGCAGACCAGAGAACATCTCTATTGGTCTGTTTTTTTATTAAATTGTACCACAATATAAAGGACATTTCCAAATTGAAAAGCAATACCAATGGAGATATAAGGTTACAACGATGGTCATACCTTTTCTTTACCAAAGGCTACATGCTGAAGGAGACTCAAAATGTTTTACACTATAACACAAACCTAAATAAGCTTCAAGAGTCCAGAATGCAGCAGCTAGAGTCCTCACTAGAAGCAGAAAAATCAACCTCATAAGCCCAATATTATCAAGACTTTGCTTCCGATCAAATTTCGTATTGACTACAAAATTCTATTAATGACATATAAAGCCTTAAATGGCTTCGTACCTGATTACCTCCGTGAACTTATCTCTTACTATAGACTTTCTGTGATGAAAGGTGTAGAGCAGGGAGGCGGTGGGCACAGAGATTTCAAGTAAACTGGGACACTGCTGTTGTCGCCCACCACTCCACACATTCACAGGTTTGTGAGGGTGCAGTGAAGGTGCCTGTGTCTCAGGGCCCTCTATGCTCATCTTTCCTCTCGGTTCTGCCCTTTCTAGCTAGGCTGCTCTTGCACTCCTCACAGATATTAATAATGCAAATTTAAACAGAACTAACTCTCTCCTCTGTTTTCTCTGAGGGGAACTGCTGCACATTTGTCAGACTGACCACCGTGGGAAACTGCCCTCGAATGGTTTCAGCTCGTGAACGTGTTGTTTAGGGACTACAGACTCCTTTTCCAACCAAATTTACCTCGATGGACACCAACTCTGGTTCCACTCTTGTACATCTGTCAATAATCTTGTTCATGAAGGCCTTCTCTTGTTATTTATCCCCATAAAGTCTCTCGTTCCTCTTTCTCCGGGTCAACCTGAGGGAGTCTTGGTTCCTCCCGAGGTTTTTTACTCCAGCCAAGGGAATTTTTTCTCGCCTCTGTTGCCTTCGGCTTACTCACTAGGTGCTCAGACCTGGACTCTATAAAGACATCTTTGTTGTAAAAAGTGCTACATAACCACATAACCAGTCCTTAATATGTATAGTTAGCTGTAGCTCTTCCTGTTACGTACTGTGTTGACCTATGCTTGAATGCGATCCTGCCAACAATAGTTCCTGCATCATCCTTGACTTTTTAACTCCACAGGCAGAGGTAAAAAAGTTGCTGACATAAAATACTGCTGACACGCATCCTCCTAATAACAGCATAGGGAAATCAAAGAACCGCATCCATATTCAGTGAGACAAAATCAGCAGGTAAGAATAAAGAACGAAAATCGGCGAGGGGAAAAGCACCCTAATAGCCAGGCGCCGAGATTGGTGCTCAATGGGGTGCATTAATAATGCAAAGGCAGACAGCCCATTAGACTGTGTTTAAAAGAAATCAGATCTTGGCCCTGCTCCAGACCCATTAACTCATCTGATCTGGCCGAAGCCACTCTGATAATTGACTAATAGTTACAGGTAAATAGCTAGCCATGGAGAATTATGACTTGTATTTCACCTGGAGCAAAAGAAACCTAATAAAACATACTTTTCCTCCCAAAAGCTTCACTGTTAGAAAGCAGCCAGTGATTCATTCCCCCACACTCGTTATGCCAGCCATGAAATGCATCCAGCTTGATGTCTGTGGTGGTTGTTTTTTTGTTGTTGTTGTTGGAGGGCTGAAATTAGGACCGTGTCAGTGTCATGACATCTGCTGGGACAATGGAAATAAATCTATTTGCAACAAACCCGCGTGCTCAGAGATGATAGAGGTAAACACACAGTCACAGAGTCGTCCGACCCCACTGAGCTAATGAGGTCGCAATGGAGAGCACACTGTCTGCATATTCTACTCTTGCAATTTCTCCTTTTTTAATCCTGCTGTGCTCCACCAGTTTGTTGGCTCTCAGGCAATGGTCATATAGACAGAAGCGGCAGGGTGAATTACTCTAAGCTACATACAAGGGACCCCATTTTTACAGAGGCTGGTCTGATGTGTTACTCAGCGGGGGAAAATAATACTCCTGCAAATTACGTATTGATCATGCGCCGTTGGGATTTTGATTGCCGGCTTGCTGTCTAATAAAGCTTTTAATGTCAGTGCGGGCTGAGGATTGAAGCACAAAATATATGTCATCTGCCAGATGTCGCTGACAGATTTAGATATATAAATATAATGAGATTTTGTTCTATCCACCAGACTCTCAGGTCTTCTGTGTTTTTAAAGATCTGCTCTGAAATGGTTGCGTATTTTATTGACACACAGATCGCAATTAGTTGAGTGAACGCTGCTTTTAGATGCTGAATATATAGTGTAAAGAAAATGGTGGCTTGTACTGTGCCTGGGAAAGAAATCTGAAGGATGGTGCCATTACCTCTGGTAACCATTGTAAGTCAGTGGGCAAACTATTCTCCCAACTTTGTTGGTTGTAGCAATGAGTCAAGAAAACCATGTAATGAGAAGCTGAATCACAGCGGTTAGGCATGCTGTGCTGCAGTAAGGTGCAGGGACATAAGACTTTCAGGTTCAGATGCAATCAAGAGTTCTGATGATGGGTTCACGCCATGGCCGGGAAGGCGAAGGCAAGAAGCAGCTGAGCTGTTGCTCAGGGGAAATCTTATCTACTCCACTCTCCACTCCACCAAATAGCCCTCGTCTTCCTCAGCACTGCATCCTCCTTTTTCTGGTGTGGGCAGGGGTGGGAGCGGGGGCGGGCGGTGCAGGTCGTGGCGCAGGCTGAGTTGCTCCGCTTGCAGTGATGAACGAGCATGTCGACCCTTTGATAATTGTTCACTCAGGGGCAGAGAGAGGTCCATTAATCAAAATGAGTGCTCTGCTCCAGGGCTCCCCCTGCCATGGCATGGCTCTCGCCCACCACAACAACCTCGGGCACAGCCCACGGCAGCTCAGGACCTGGGGATGCGGAGAGATGACTTTTGTCATTGCTGCCTCATATCGGCGCTATTCCTGACATCACACTTGTGGACGTAGACTACGACATTGTCTCAAGATTTGAGTGCCATTGTTGTGTGTAGGGTCCAGCCAATATTACCGTGTCTAAATTATGAACCTTGGAGTGATCCAAATTACAGTTCTTGACGAAATGATTCAAAGCATCATGAGGTATTATGACTCAATTATTTATATCCAATTGTGCACAGGATCAAGAAATGAGTCACGTTTAGTCGCTGATAAGTCATTGCAATAATGCCCATCCAACGGATCCCACAAAATAGTGCTATTCCCAGTAAACTAAGCATGTGCAGAGATTGCTTTGTCTCTGGAGTCTCAATCCAGAACCTTGAGGGAACAAACTCGTTAAAGTTCCTCATTTAGTAACGAGAGCTGCCTGAGCTTGTTCTTGATCGTATCTCAGGCTTGGATTTGTTTGTTTCCCCTCCCACTGTTATGTCCGGGAGCCAAAACCTACCACCAGCTTACGTCACAGATTATAGAATCTCTGGTCCTCCTCGGCCTCTTTCCTGTTACTTCTGCACAAAGGCAGACTCCCCACATTGGCTTGTTTACACTGCTGCCGCTGTGGCCAGGCTGGCAGCAAAGTGCAGAGGCCACTCACTCACAAAGCTGGTCCTGCTTGCTGGGATGAAAAGCGGGGCTTGGTGGCACCCCACAGGGGCTTCGAGGAGCAGCGCCTCTCACTCTGTCTCTCTGCCTGCTGGTCTGCAGAGATCTTTTTTCTCCTCCACCTCAAAGGCTTGAAGTGCCAGGGCCCATGGAGGTTCTCACCTTTTATGTCTGCAAGAGCCAGATCTTATTAGTGATGGGGGCAAAAGGGGCAGATCACTTGGCGGAAACAGCCGGGCCTGTTGGTGTATATCTGCCTGCAAAACAAAACCCAGAGATAAAGCCATAAGAAGAACAGAGGCATGTGTGGAGACATGCCGCAGTGATGGGAATTTCAATAGGAAAAAGTGCCGTAACCTTGGGGTGACCTGTTTTGAGCACATGCTAACCACAGCGTACGCTTGTGATGTACGCCTGGCCACAGAATGAGACATACATAATTAATGGGAAATAAAAGGGTTATTGCATATTTTCTCCTTGTATTGTAAAGACCAGTGCCTCCGACAGTCTAGGGTCCAAAGCCTCTTTTCATTGCCTTTCATCTGCCAATCTGCAATCACCAGTTATTTCTCCAGGACCGCCTGTCTTATCATTGGTCTTCAGTCAGGCAGACTGAAGGTGCCCTGCCAAAGAGTGCATCAACCCCAAGCAGGGGTGACAGATTGAGCAGATCCATTTTGGAATGAGATTGTAAGACACTATTGGATTACATGTTGGCCCACGGATCTAAACACTTGTTCTATTGTGCCATCACCTCATAGAGATCAGGTGGCATTAGTGCAGGTGGAAAGATGGCTATGTAGCAGACCTGTGGCAGGGAGCTGGTGATGTTGGGTGAAAATGGACGTGGTGGTGGGGAGGGGGGCGTTCTATTGATTTTTCTCGGTGGAAATGGGCTCGCCATGTACTGTATGTTCAAACAAAACTCGAGCCTCTGCTGGGAACTTTCCCAAAGTCTCGAGTTCAGTGGCTCACGGAGTCTGTCGATCTCAGAGCTTGGCGCCGGAGTGTTTTGAGGTTATCAGCGCTGTGCTCACAGCTCATCTCCAGTATGATTGGGGAGGGGGAGGCGAGAGAGTGCCTGGGGTGCAGGTGGGGGGTAGACAGAGAACTCACAGCCTCATCTCTCCGCTGTCACACAAGACTGCTCCAGTGAAGGCAATGACACAAAGAGAACATGGTGTTCGTGCGATTGCTATGGCGAGGGACACACTCTGGATGCCTTCCGTCATGCTGTCAGTCCATCAAAAACCTAGCCCATATGTGTGTGTTGGATTTCTCTTTATGTGTGTTTCCTCCCCTCCTCCTCTGCTCTGTACCTGACAGAACTAGAAAAGGGAGGAAAATAGAAAGCAGGGGAAAAGAGAGACAGAGAGAAAAGCCCTGAGAGACAGAGAGCAGAAAACGCATTTTCTTCTTTCCCCCTGGACTCACAACGATGGTTTTGGTTTGCAGGCAGTTCTCTGTGCTAGCTGGGAGTCTGCCGCGACTATTAGCATTCACATCTTACCTTTATCTGGCCCTGTTTCTGTACCCCAGGCGGATTAAAGAAGCTAATCATGTAACGAGACAATGCATACATGCTTGGCTGCTTCTTTTGGAGAAAAAGAAAGGAGAGAGATCCCCAGCAGATCCTGCAGCAACTGCACAGACCTTGAGCAGAATTCCACAGGTGGAGAGATTAGCCTAAAATCATCCTGAATTAAACACATGGTTACGGTTTTTACGTATGAAATTATGGGTCAGGATCAAGATCCAAAAAATGCCTAAGTAGAAGTAACAAAGGAGCAAAAAGCTTCATGTTTAAGGTGTATTGGAAAAGCCATACTGTGATACTGTGATGTCACAATCCAATTCAATGTGTTATGTAACATCACAGCTGTGATTCAGTTGATCTCGTGGATCTCGGTCTCATAGATCATCATAGTGTTAATGATGATAAGAGTTTTTGTTGGACCAAAATAAAGAAATCGGTAAAGAAACCCTACATTTGGTGCCATACCTTCCTTTATTATTGGTGACTGTAAAAAGTAAAGCCTTTGGTTTTATGAATTAAAGCAATTAAAGACTAGCGATGTCAATTACAGCCTTTTAGTTCTTGTTCCAGCCAGCCTATAAAATCCATGTTGTTTGTCAGTTTGGATTCTGGTCCTTTCTGGCTTACTCCCTGGCATTTAACGTTAAATATGTTGTTCTGCCATTTTAGCTAAAGAGTTCACTTATGGCAACAACTGGTTCTTAATTTATGTCACTCTTTTCCTCAGAATGTAACCAAACATGGTGCTGTGTGAAAAACAAATATTTAAAAAGTTATTGAAGGTATTTGTTTTCTGTTTCATTTGTAGAAAGATAAAAATGGTTAAAGCAAGTCATTACCTAGCAACCAATGCTCCGCAGACTGATACATGTACTGTGAAGAAGTTAAATGCTTCTCGACCAATCAGATTGTGCCATTGGAACTAACTGTTGTTTAATGCACCATGGAGAATGGCATTCTATTAATAATGCCATCTAAAGAACCAGCCCCAACAAGCCATTTTAGCTCTCCCTCCACCTACCAGCTCCGCAACAGCACGACTATGGTCATTATTTAATTTTTAATTATTCTGATTTTGTCCAAATTGTCTAAGAGCTGTCCAAAGCTGACCAAAACATAAAATTATGAACCCAGTATTTTAAATCTAACTGACTGTTGCACTCTTGCAACCAGGAATTAAAGTATTGGGAAACATGTATAGCCCCTCTTGTTCTTCTTCCTAAATACTTTTGTTAAATAAATTGTTATTTGTTCTATTGTATTATTTGTTATGCTGTTTTTTTTCCCAAAATATACTGATTTTTTTTTTTTTGGGGGGGGGCACTACTAAACATGACTATTAATTAGGCCCTACATGTGTGCCCCACATATTAACATGTTGTTCTGTATTCTATATAACTCTTTCTTTCACTTTCTACCTGATGGCCTTCAGTTTATGAAACCACTAAAATGAATTCCCAACCGACCTGCAGTGGAAGCTGAGTTTCTATGCTGATAGAAGTTTGATGTACTATGAAGTTTTAAGCGGTGTTCTTCTCTTCTGGGATCTCTTTGATCTGAGATGAAATGATGAAGCTGGAAAATGAGAGGGATGGGCACCAACACAACTGTTCAGCTGCTGTCACCACCCGAGCAGAATGAAATTAAACACTTAAAAGGAATTAGGAACTACATACAAGTGGCTAAAATGGGAGGAAAAAGTGGAGCTCTCTTTTGACAAATATAATTCAGCACGATTAAAAATAGGCTTATAATCAGTTGAAAATACTGTACGCCAGGCCAAATCTTATTGCGGTAAATGTAACTAGGAGGCACTGTGCTCTTAAGGCTTATGAAGCTCCACATGGGGTGCTGTGTGTATGTGTGTGTGTGTGTGTGTGTGTGTGTGTGTATATATATGTGTGTGTGGTAAACGCAGACTTAAGCACTGTCTGGCCCAAGTGCAGCACAGCAGAGAGAAGGATTAGTCAGGAAGAGTGATGCCACTTTCAAGGTGAAAACCAACTCCTCCATGCTCTCTCATTCATCTTCCCCCCTGCTCCCACCGGCTCCAGCTCAATACAGACACGCTGCCATCCGCTTCACCCTGCCCACTGCAGCCATGATTATAACACACAGCAGCTCCATGCCCATTCCCTGCACCGCTTCTTCTCATCTGAAACATCTGCTCATCAACACACACACACACACACACACATACGCACACACACTCACTCACATGAGTGCACGCGCACACGCAAACACACACGCACACACACATGCACACACCAGAAAATATTAAATGATGAACGATATGTGATATTTTATCCAGTTACAATCATTTCTTATTGAGTCTTTTTGAACAACCTCTTTTCAAATATAATAATAATTTCATTATAGCTTAATTTCACTTTGGATTAATGCTGGGCAAAAATTTTAATTGTTTAATGGTGATTAATCGCACTGTTATACACAAAATATAATAATGAATTCAAAAGGTGTTTATTGCACACTTAATATGAACGTGCAAGAACATTTGATTTACAAACACTAAACAAATGAGAAGCTTTTTAACAGCAGTGTTCCCTTTAACACAGTTGTTATAGAAAAACAAGTATTACTGCAGTTGCAAAGGAGGACCAACTCCACATTAAAGTCTATGTATCGAAGTATCCATACATAGGTGTCCCATTATTTTTGTCCATATAAAGAAATATGTGCAGCACCCACAAGCACAAAAAAGCAACAAACGTTCAAAATAAAAGGATTTTGAAAAACCCTGCGTTAATGTGCAAAGAAACGATTGTTGCTGATAAGAGTTATCCTGCCGAGTCCTACTTTGGATGTTTATATGTTTCATTAAAAAAGAAAATACACTTAAGTGACAGTTTAGATGCTGAGTCAAAATCATACCCTGTTAAAACTGGAAGTATGAAGCAAAAATGTTATAAAATAATATAGTGAGAAAGTAATGTATTTAAGTGTTGAATATAAAAAGATAAATGAGTGTTTAGTTTTTGTTATTCATAATGTATGATTATGCTTACAGTATCATAATTGATGTGTG
>JBBPDB010000028.1:9161879-9177632 GCA_037974465.1 Brachypetersius altus | reverse complement strand
TATATATATCTGTATGTATGTATATATATGTATATAACCGAACAAGGTAATTTCATTCATAATTCTATTACTCGCAAATTTTCTCAGCCTTTTCTTACACAAGAAGTTTGGTCAGTTGGCTGCTCTCAGAGTACTGATGACGTCACTGAGCCCATTAAAGGTGTGTGTGGATGGCTGGAGGCCCAGCCGCAGCGAAGACTTTCTGCCATATTCATGCCTCAAACTGCCTTCCAGCAACAGAACAGCAGCTGGAGCAGATTAGTGATTAGTGAAGGCCTGCTACTGTCGAGACATTTAGCCACATACAGTCGGCAAGTAAATACTCTTATCCTGAGCTGCTCTCATGTTAATTAGTTCAAATGCCATCCAGATATTCAGCGAAGCAGGAGCTTCTAAGGCTCTTACAGCGAGGCAGAGTGAGTGATCACAGCTCATTCACTCCAGCACTCATAAATCGTGAAACAGGTGCTTGTGCTGTTATGGAGTCTGAACCTTTCATTCAAAGGGATTCTTTGAACTTGATAACTTTAATTAAAAAATGCTTTGTTGTGGATGTTTTTGGGAGGAAAGTATTTAGAAATCTTTGAAAAGCGATGCATAATTTGTTTAATTAAGTCCCTTTAATGGTCTAGCCATGCTCAATTTCTAATTTAACTGAGGGCGTCGACTCTGTGTGAAAAGTTGTCTGTGGTGCTATTCTTAGTCAGTGATTGAACTTTTAGAACATTTGTTGTAATGTCTAGTCGGTGCACCTTTGCTGATTTCCTTTCTCGCAACTGTGGGGATCGTCTACGTGCATTACTCATCAGACGTAAGCCTGGCCTCAGTCTATTCATTCTCATTTGTGCCTGATTTGATTAGTTGGGCGGAAATGAATGGAAATGTGCAGGCTTTAAGTGAGATGTAATGTAATGAAAGCTCAGCTTTCACTGCCGGCTGAGGCCAAAGCAGCAGGCGTGGAGACTCCACTAATGCGAGCTGTAGCGCTGCTGGCCTGAGAGAGCTGTGGCTCTGACAGAGAAAGCGAGCCTTGCATCCATCACGATTAGGAGATTCCAAAGACAGCATGCCCCACACCCACTTTCTACACACATACACACACATGCATGCACACACATACCCAAATAACCCGCAAGAGGATGTGTAACACCTCTCCCGCCTCTAATAGCCACGCTGGGAGTTGTAACAGCAGGGCTGCTGGGCCCATCTGTTTAATCCTCATTGTCCTCTCATGGATTTCCTTTGTTTACATTATGGGCGATTTTAGACTGCTTTTGTTCCTAACAGTGTGAAATCTGACAGCATGCTCTCTTCTCTCTCTCTCTGTCTCTCTCTCTTTCTCTTTCTCTCTCTCTTTCTCTGTTTCTCTGTCTCTTTATATATCTCTCTCTCTCTCTCCCCTCTCTCTCTCTCTCTCTGTTTCTCTGTCGCTCTCTTTATCTCTCTATCTCTCTCATGCTCTGTTTCTCTCTCTGTACAGCTGTGTGCAAAAGACTTGGTGCCCCCAGTATTAATACATATTTTGATTTTCACCCACTGTGAAAATGAGTGCACAGAGAGCACTCTTCTGCATAATTAATTTCTGTTTATTCGCTTGAATTTTAACATGCGGGAAAAAAACCCCATAAAATGAGGTTTGCACAAAACACATGCCAGATTTGATATTTTATGTTTTATATATTGAATGTATAATGAATTAGTCAGAAGTTCATTTAAGCAAGGCTATTTTTCCAAAGCATTTTGGAGCATTTCTATAGGTTCATTCATCACAAAACCTTCACTTGTTAACCTAAAGACTGCATTTATATTTAAATAAGAAAAAGTATTGGAGCCACCAAGTTGTAACCTGACATTGTCGGTGTAAAAATAGGAAAGAATGTTCTGCTCAATATAGGAAATTATACCCACAGCACTGCCAGCATGTTACTGTCATAACACAGTGTGTGTATGTGTGTGTGTGTGTGTGTGTGTGTTTTAATATGCAATACGTCTTTTTCTGTACCTCTGAAACAAGTCATGACCTCAATGTACAGTCCCTACATTCTTTCTGTTTCTCTCCAAATGAAGAAGTAAATTTTCACGTAACCTCTCCTTTATTTTTCCGTCCTATGAATTGATTTTAGATTACATTTGGCTAGAATTCAAAGAAAAGAGTCATATAAATCAACTGAGCCAACTCACATTGCTTATCCAATAGCGGGAGAGGTTAATCTAGTGCATGCCTCCCCTGCTTTCTTTCTTTTTTCCCCCGCAGCTTCTGAAAGATAACATCTTCTTATGAAAAGATACGCAAAGGCTGTGAGAGGCTCAAAGAGAAGCGAATGATAGGGAAGGGCATCAAAGCAAGGCGAGCACACACTGAGACAAGATCTCATGCATCCATTAAAATCACACAGGGTAGGTGGGTGGATAGGTGGGTGAAGCTGGTGCCTTTCTGATGAAGGACAGGGTGAGTAGTCTTTGCGCTGGGGCTGTAATGAAGTAGCCTAATGAGACCAATCAGTGTGTCGAGGAGAGGCAGAAGGGACAGGCCGTGGGTTGATGACATGCAATATCATTCTCGGCTGACTTATTACAACTCATTATAAAATCTACTTTTTTTTACTCTGCATTCATGCACAGAGTTTTCTTTGAAAGTGACAGGTCATTTTAATGGAAAGTGCTTCAGAAAACATTTCATTAGTGCCTGCATTCATATTATGACTGATATTAAGCTATGTTGATATTCGTTTGCTTGTTGTGTGTTTGCTGACTCCAGGTTATAAATGAAACGTAAGGCCTTGGATTGAAAATATTGAAAATCAAAAATATACATGGTTTAGTTGAATGCAGCCTAAATTGGCCTTTTAAGGAACAGCCACTGTCCAATGTGGCCATTGAAGCTAAGAGAGATCGCATACCTGAGTGTGAGAGGACTCAAGGTGCTCAATGCAGTTTACCAGTAAACCTGGATGGCCTAGTGGTTAGGGTGCTGGCCCTGCAATGAGAAGGTTATGGGTTCAAATCCCAACTGATAGAAGGTTGTGGGTTCAAATCCCAACTGCTTGTGTCACCACTGAGGTACCCTTGAGCAAGGTCCCCACACCCTGCTCCCTGGGCGCCCCTTGTTCGCGGCAGCCCACTGCTTAACTTGGTGGCTTAAATGCAAAGAAAGAATTTCACATTGTGCTGTGGTGTGTTCATGCGCGACTATAACGGTTAATACATAAATAAATACACCATGAGGGATAATATGTAAATATCCTGATCTTGTTCGAGCATGGGGTCCAGTCTTCAGCTCTGTGAATATTCGTGTAATTTTAACAGACGCATGAGATCTTGTCTCAGTTTGTGTTTTCTCATTTTTGTTTGTAATTAAACCAATTTAGCAGGTTTGTTTATTATAGCGACATCGCAATCACACTGGTATACCAGAACAATGTTGCTATGCAACCACGACACCAACATAATAATCAAGTACATTATTGTTTAATTATAGTTTAGAACAGGGGTCACCAACCATTTCGAAACTGAGAGCTACTTCACGGGGACTGCGAAGGGCTACCAGTTTGATACACTAGAACAAAGTTTACTTAAAACATCATGTATATTAAAAATGTTTTAAATGCTTTTTTTTTTTAGATATTGTCATTTTCTAATCTATAGAAATACATTAAAGAAGAATGTGATTAAAGAAGAATAGCAATAGGATGAAATTAAATGGTAGATGCTGTTCACTGGTGGGTTGTGTGGGTGTTCCTTGAAGGCTCCACGTCGGTGACCCCTGGTTCAAAATGCTTTAGAAAGGGGCAGGGATGTGACCTAAAATGATTTACAATTAAGCATGTTTGTTAAATCCGATGGGCAACTGAAAAAAACACATTGCTTGGTGGTTTTGAGAGCCAGTATTTCAGGGCTTGTTCCTGTTCAATATCATGGATTTTACAAATAGCTCAATATCCTCAAATGTAGATTTTATTTGTAACACAATCACTACTTATTAAGCGAACACAAATCGTTTTGATTAGAGATGGACAACATTAACCTGCATTTGGGTCAATTTAATGTCAGTAATGTATTGGAAACAGCTACTATACCTATGAGGGCCAATATATAACTTGTACAAGCTACTGTAACTTGTAAGGACTGATTTTCTCTTCTGATGTAGCTATTTGATTCATTTTGTTTAAGCATTTTGGAAATTAATTCATGAATGTTACATGACATTGTGGCCCATCAGTGAACAAATAGTGCATTAATGGGGCAAAAAGGACAGAAGGTTCTGGCACCTGTTGTTATTGTTAGAATGTTCTGAAGCCCGAGAATCTCTTAAATAGATTTTGATTAAAATTGGGACATTGATAGAACTCCAAAGGCTCTAAGTTCATGGTCATTCCATTCAGTCTCTCTAGAGACCTGAACAGACCCGAATTTCAAGGTACATTTGTGCCTGACCTTTTTCCTCAGGCGCTTGGTTCGCTGTTAATTTAATTTTCCTGCTGCTTTTAATGTCTGATGTTTTAAAAAAATAAAAATAAAATACTTTTACGCAGTAGTTCTCAGTTGGTATCATAAATCATACCAACACATCTTCAAAGGTTTCTGGCCAAAATATTTTTTCTTGACAAACAGTAACAACATCAATAATGAAGAAGTGAGGTCATAACTCCAGGCCCCATTCTGGCAAAAGCACAACAATTGTGTAATTTGACCACATGGTGTGCGCTACAATAAGCAAAAGCACATCTTTCCTGTTCATTTCTATTCAGTATTATTGGCTTTTTTGAAGTTGGCCCAATCTTCATCAACCTTGATGTTGTAAGGCATTGATCCATTACCACCAATTTAAATTAGCAACTGTAGAGTAAATGGGTCTGTTCATACGGTGACAAGGTCTTGTTCAGGGGTTCTGTTCAGTTGTCTACCTGATAACCTTGTTGTGCTTGGCCCCTACATTGCTACGTGCAGCTATACCGATTATATTGTGAGTTTGGCTTGTATTGAAAATGTACTAATATGCATCATATGTTCATTAAGTTCATTAAATCTTGGGTTAAAAATAAAAGGGATATTAAGGATCAACACCTGGCCAGTTTAATTGTTAAGGAATTGAATTTAGCCCTAAAAATCATGATTGTACTTCACTACTGTTTTAAACATGTTATTTAGTGCTTTACCTTTTCTCTATATGTGTTTGTTATAAGCCTTCAGTGAAGCCCGTTCCTTTGTATCAGTTCGTTGTATTATTCTGTGCCTGTAAAATTGTATTAAAGAGCATGTGACTAACCTGAAGGAGCATTTATGATGAAAATGTCCTTTGCCCCTTTCCCTCTCAGCTCGGCAGTGGGAGTTGGTTTCTATGGAAACAGCGAGACCAATGATGGGGTCTACCAACTGACCTATTCACTTTACAACGCCAATCACACTCTGGGTGGTATCGATAGCCTGGTAAGAACTCGTGTTCCATTATGTGTTTCGTATCATTCTCTTTTTTACATTGTCATACAACTGTTGTTGCCTGAGGGGTAAAAATATGTACACACACACACACATACACACACACACACACACACACACACACACACACACACACATATACATGAAGGTTTTCTGTCTGAACAAAAAGGGTGGATCGACAATAAAAGAAACAAGGGAACTTTGTTGTGCTTGTGTGTGTGTGTGTGTGTGTGTGTGTGTGTGTGTGTGTGTGTGTCTGTGGGACGGCTCAGAAGAAAGCATTAATCACATTGAGAAGGCTGGGATTAAATACCCATCTGCCTTATTGGGGATTACAATCTCTGTATTGGTATCCCTGATCACCATCAGGATGGATGGATGGATGGATGGATGGATGGATGGACAGAGTGACTGTCTGACCGATAGATGGGTGTACAGACAGACAGAGATAACATACACTTCTGTATGGTTTGAATAAGTTATGTTTGTTATTGTTTGCACTGAAAAATCCATAACAGATTGCCAGGAGTGAGCTTTGGGCATTATGTGGTGAGGTCAGAGTCTTCCCTTTTCACTGATCCAGCTCACCGAACAACATTTCACAGCCCTTAGCCTCTCAAATGCCTCTGTATGGAAGACATTCTTGCACAGGAATTACACTAGAACTGCTCATGAACCTCATGAAGTGTTTCATCAGAAAACAAGAAAAACAAGAACACAAGGACTTGTGTCTTTAGACTAAAAGAATGACAACATGACAGAGAAACCTGTGTGACAAGAGATATATGAGCTTTCACATTTAAAGGGAAATTCCACCCCTATGTTGTCATGCACTGTCCCGTGTGACCAGACTTGTTGAAACATTATCTAACATGTCTTCATATAAATGTAATCTGAATGCAGAGTACAAGAATGGCAAGGCAATATAGACACTTATGTGGCAAGAGGCATATTCGCTTTCACTTTAAAGGGAAATTCCAGTCATGCACTGTCCTGAACATGTATTTACTTTTTGGTGTTGTGTCACCAGACTTGTTGAGAATCCTCATCTGATATAAATGTGATCTGAATACAAATTAAATGCTGTCATCTTTGAAAAACATGCACAGGAGTTGTTAAATGTGTGACAGAGACCAGAAGCCAATTTGAAAAATAAAAAAAGATTTTGGAGTGAATTCCTTTAAAACACATCTGCCTCTGGACTGAACTAGATCTTTTTTCAGGCCCAGTTTTCTCCGCAGCTGTCTGGATTGTGTGATAAGCCGATAGCTATCTTAGGAGCGCCAGTCCCCCGCCCCTACTGCTATTTGAATGGCTGCTCTGTTATCAAGCCTTCGACTCCACAACCCATTTCCTTTGTAATTGTGGCACGTTTAAAGCACTGAGTTGGCAGGCGAACGTCCCAGTGAAGATCTGGTTGCTGACTACAGGAGTGCTGTAGAGTAATGGCTGGACTGTCTGGCTATCAGAACTCCACTATTACCAAACTCTCTGGCAACCCGCCGTCCATCTCTGCTGCCAGCACCGGGCCACAGCAATGCTTAGCAATTCACCACGGCCCACGTCACCCAGCCATCCCAGGCCACTTCCACGCTCTTGAAAGTCATATTCTGGCCAAAACTAAAGCTCAATGCCTTTAGCAAAAGTATTCGAACAGCCAAGACATGTTTGGTGTCCAAGGTTTCCTTAATGCCATCATTAGCATTATGCAAACCACAACACTAAATATTCCTCAGCCTTTGGGTTGCTAAGGGCCCTCACTTTTTTGAGATCCATACGATGTTTGTATGTAGTTAAATACCAGAAGACCAATAAATCATTGTTAGATGATCATTTTCCAGCCTTAATTAAACAGTCGGATTTTGATACCATGTCTTTAAGACTGATGTCTGACAGTATTGTATTCAGAAAGCAGTTCAGGCTGAAACACTGCTTATATCTTCAACATGTGTGGATGAGGGGATATGCTAAATAGGCAGATCCATGTAAATATGAGTTGTTATGACAACACAAAAATCCTTCTAGCTCTGGCACCAAAGGCAAGCCACAGATGTCCAACATGCGGAAAGGTTAGATTAGGGGCAAGGAGAAAATTCTACAGATTTTTGGCTAAACAATTGTGTGCAGCTGCGCTTTAATACGCTCATCTTTTCCAAGGACTTGCCACTGTGCTGTGACTCAGTGCCCCAGGACAAAGTGTACATATCAACTGAATAAAACTTGTTTGGTTCCTGTAAAAGACCCACCTTGAGAAAGCAAGGAGACTGGTGTGCATCTACACACATCTTCTCCATGCTAAGCCTGACAGAATCTGTGAATGCAGAAATGATGAGTGTGATGGATGAGTTACTAAAAGACAGGCTTATGAGCTGCAATTTTATTAAACTTACAAACTCTCTATTAATACATGCTTATTTTTACGAACACTGAACCGATTTAGGATTTCTGAAAAATACAGAGATGCTCCTTTGGAGACCTATATAGAAAATTTCGTTTGATGCTGAGCTGGGATGAGTCCCGGGGGTTGTAAACGGAGGCAAGCCACTAGCATCCTAATTTCCTGTGGGACCTGGTGGAGGAACTGGACAGATGGGCTTTGCACCGCATCTCCAGACTGATTCTGCCCTATTGCAGGGGGTGCAGAAGGAGAGCTATACATAAAGACTAGTTCCAGTTACAAACTATTTGGGCAGTCAAGCTCATCAAAACTGGACTTTTATTGAAACTAGTGCTGCAAAAATTATTTAGTATAACCGATGAAATATGTGAGAAATACTTGGTGTTTAAGTCACAACATGCAGGTTATTGGGCCCTCACTACTGAGGACATCTTTAGCCCCTGAAAAACAGCTTTTCTGTGTTTTCTTCAGTTAAGGCACTCCGGTGAAAAGAGCATGGTTCCCTCATATTTGTTTAGTACTTCTCTACAGTCAGGTCTTTACTCGACCTGTCTTTAAAAGCTCCATCGGGATTCACTTACAGCCTGATCTCCAACAGCCCCCATGTGCTCCTGCTCTTTTGACTAACAGCAAGTAGTAAAAAATAAAGGAAAAAATATACAAAAACTACTAATAAGAGACATTTACAATAGATGTAGTGTTTAATAAAACAGGTTTTTAAGCATGGCTTCTAGTTGTATAAACCTGCCTTCGTTCGTTTTCCCCCAGCCTTGCACTATTCACTAGGAGGCTAATGAAGCATACATTCCAGTGAAATCCTTGACTGCTGAATTATGTCTGTCTTGTTTGTTTTCCCTCTTTGGCTTTTCTAATGCATTCCATGGAACAGCTTTATCTGTTAATTATTTCAAAACTTAATTGCACTGAGTAGCTGTGATTCTGCACTGGTTGGACTTTGGGTGGGTTTGAGCTGCTAGAGACAAAGAGCATGTAATTGTTTACAAGCTCTAGCGATCCAAAACTGCTCCTCTTCGTCACAGCTGCGTCCGGTTGGCTTTGTTCCAGAGACTCTAAGACGAAACAAGATTTGCACTTTTGAGTTTCATGAACATGAAAGCGACCGTACTTCCGTGCCGATGATTTTCTGAATCTTTTGTTAGGTGGCCGGGTCCTTGACCAGCATGCAGACTCGGCTGAAGGACCACCTGTCTCGGCTGGACGAAATCTTCTCGCCTCGGGGAGACTACGTGCAGACTTTGCGCTTCATGCAGCAGATGGCTGACAACATCATCCGCCAGCTCACCGCCATGCCCAACATCAGCACGGCCAGACAGGATTTGGCAAGCATTGCTGACCGTGCCAGCTACATAGAGTACTACAGGTGACGGGTGTCAGGGTTAATTGACTCACCTACATTTCAGTGTATTTAATGTGGTAGTTTGGCAAAAATCGAATGTACGCCAATCTGATTTACACTTTAGCCCAAATGTAGTCAATCAAGTTTGCTTTTCTTGTTTTGCTCTGAAGCTATGAGGCTTGTATAGCTAACAATTAAGAGAAACTTCCAACCTAAATATGCCAGCAGTTTAGAGCTGTGATAAATGCATGCCTGAATCATAAAAAATATCTTGAAGCCTGAAAGAGGTCTGTACTTTTGTTCATTTTCGTAGAGAACAGTATGTCATATGTGGTTGTAAAAAGTCTACTTTAAATCACTTACCAACTTGAGGAATGTGTGTGATGTTTTCAGCATATATTTTATATAGTGCTAGTAAGTGGGATATAATTGGCCGTTATTTGGTAACTACATTGTAGCTTTACGTTTACGGCATTTAGCAGCCGTTCTTATCCAGAGCGACGTACATCAGTGCTTAAGTAGTCCACAACTGTTCTTAAAACCTGTAAAGCTATACTTAAATCAACAACAGCTATTTAACCAAGTTACTTAAGTTACTTTAGTGCAATATGTAAGAAAAAAAACAACCAAACATGTCTTGACTGAGCAGCTACTTGTCTGTTTTGCAAAGCTGTGGAATTGTCATTTGAAGCTTCAGTTGTCCAGTTATCATATTAGACCAAACACTCTCTTATGCACAATTTATTAATCGAATCCAGCCCTATTCCAAGCTCAATTTAATCCCACAGAGCCCCACCTCCAGCATGTGCCTCTCCTGTGATGGATTATGAGCTGGTCGTCCATACCTCTCCATCACATGTAATACCATTCATAATGCCATTAACAGCTGGCCTCTGGCTCGTGAACAAGCACCATTAACAAGAACTGCATCTAGTGCTGACCTTTAGCCAAATGCTAAAGCAGCCTCCCATCTCCACTGCCCTTTTGTAGCTGTTAGGCCAATTGACTCATATATCCTCTATGAAGATCTCCTTGCCGTTTGTAGGCCAGTGTGTTATGAGCTAGCAGTGGGCGTATTGATGAAGGGATCGTGTTTCTGACGACCGGAGGTCTGTGGTATTGAGTGAGAACGTGCACACACTCTTCCCTCGTTACTCAGAGGGCAAATCGAATCAGCTCCCTTTTTCTTTCTCAAGACATATGCCTTTTTGGTGCTAAGTTATAACTGCTCTAGCTTTACAAAGGTTGCAATATCAGTGCAACCCTAAGAGATTTCTATACATGACTTGTGCACAACAACAGAGTGTGTGTGTAGCTGTTATCATTAGCTACTATGCTAACCTGATAAAACCAAATCACTTTTCCGATTGTGATAATACTAGAATATTGCTGGTGTTGATCCAATCAGTCTGATACAGTTGAGTCCAATATTTATTATGACCTCCCAGCACGGTTATATATGGTCTAACATTTTTTGTTTTTGTTTTTGTTTGTATTCGCTGATTTTTGGTGAACATTTCACGTAGATTACATCAATTCCCATGAAAACCTTGCATGCTTGGAACCCGTCACGAATGAGATGGAAGAAGATATGTGTCTCTATGTGGGCGTGTCCTTTTGCGCTAATGCTCCCTGGAGTTTTTGTGGGACTGCTCGACAACCTTTTCAGAGTAGCACTATCTAGTCAACATAAAAAATCTAGTGCCTCTAGTGGCATCAAGGTTCCGTCTTCACAGAATGTGACACAGCCACATTCTTTGGAATCTGTGTAACCAAAACACTGTGTAATTTGATCCTTAGGAGGAGCTCCATTTCAATATCTCAAAAAGCAAAAATTCTGAAAGGTTGGCTACATTTGCTCAAGCCTTCTGCAAATCCATTTACTTCCCTCAAACAAATGGCCATTAATAGCCAATCAAGTAGCTAATATGTGCCTGTGTAAATGAGCAGTCTTAATGAATAGTTGTACACTTGTTCTTAATGGAATATTAATGCTATTTACCCTATTTCTAAGAAATTAAGATGTTTTCTTCTGCTCCTCTGACATGGTTTGGTTTTATTGCTTTTAAATGCATTAAGGCTTTTTTTTTTTAGCAGATTTTAAACATTTTCACAACTGGAAGCAATTTTTGGACACACGCTAAAGAAATTCTGTAGAATACAGATGCGGACGGCATGCTACTCTTTGTTTTAGGAAGTTGGTAGGATTTTATAAGGTGTTCACTATAATATATATCTCAGACTAGGTTTGTTACAGAATTCAGTTTAATCCCAGTATGCAATCCAACATTTGTAGCTGCTTTCTCTATGATACCAGTTGCTGTACAATACTTGGACAGTGTCATTTCTAACAGTAGAAGCCATTTCAGTTGGAACTCAGAAGCACACACTGCCTCCCAGAAAAATACACATGCATGGGAGGAGACTCTGTCAGACAGAGATGTTATACACCCCATGTGTTTTCTCAGACCACGTTCTGGCTCATGAAATACTCATGTATATGGATTTGTCTGCTAAATTATTAACTGTCCAGAAAGTGCAGTAAAACACACGTACAGGCCCATTTAGACCCCTGCTGGTAGAGGGTTATGTAATGTACCGTTTTTAAGTGCTTTGCATTAAGTGCTGTACAAGGTGTCGCTTCATGCATGTAAAAGTGATTTACTATCGTGGTCTGATTCTGCTCTGTTTTTTCAGGTGGCTGACATTTTTGCTGCTGCTGATTCTAGACCTGGTTATCTGCCTGGTGGCCTGTTTGGGACTAGCAAAGCAGTCTCGCTGGCTGCTCACGCTGTGAGTATTTCTCACATTTCTGCATAATGAATGAGGTAGCAAAACGCCTTTCTGTAAACAAACTGCCTTTCCAGGTTCAAACAGCAGAAGTGAGCGTGTACCCTGAGTTGTCAGTATACAGGGTACACAGGGTACACCTACCTTGCACCTACATTCATGGACCACTTTATTAGGTACCATATATTACCACTCACTCATTCACTCAGTCATTTTCTGCAACTGGTTAATCCACACTAGGGTGGTGGGTACCTGGAGCCTATCCCAGGGCTACTGGGCACTAGGCAGGTACTCACCCAAGGTGGGGGGCCAGTCCGCCACAGCCATATATTACCATATACGGCTGGTAACCTAGTGGTTAGGGCGTTCACCCTGCGATCAGAAAGCTCAGGTCCGATTCCATAGACCGTCCCCGCACACTGCTCCCCGGGTGCCATGTTCCTGGCTGCCCCCTGCTTCACTTGGTGAATGGGTTGAATGGTGAATTTCGTGCTGTTCACACTGTGTGCCGGTGTGTGTTCACGTATGACAGAATGGTCACTTCACTATACCATATATTTGCACTTTGCAGCATATTGACTATTAGTCAGTATGTGTATAGCTACAGAGTTTTCCAGCCAGTCCACATCACATCCATCATCTAGTGGGAGCATGACTGACCAGATGTTACTTGATTGGTGTACCACCATCGGCACAGCTGTAACATCAACATGGTAATAGCATATTAATGTGTCTCGTGCTAGTATGAGTATATCAGACATGACATTGCCGCGAGAGTTTTTGTACATACATTCAGACTGCAGGTAAATGACCCAGATCTGATTTACTGCTCAAATCTGATTTTGTTGTTTGGTCATTCACATTATCTTTCTAATGTGGCCTGTGTCTGAAAGGCAGGGGTGGGAATGAACAGGGGGAGACGGAGAAGGGTAACACATAATGGGGCAAGACTGTTACAGTTTACAGTTCATGCGCTTGGCTTCCTACTTGTTAGTTCTACATTAGATGCGAAGCATAACCAGAGTAATAGGCATGTTGGTCACGTTACCTTGAGATTTCCACTTCTGTGCAACTGAAGTCCTGATGAACAGTTTGGTTGAGTTAACAGGAAAGTCAAATGAACTCAGATTTAGGAACTGAAGTCTGTTTATTGCATGATGCAAAAGAAAATTTTACCTGCAGTGTGAATATAGCCTCAGTGTCACCTGTGACTAGAGATAGGCTTATCTCTGTGGTCATATGATGACTGACACAAATAGTGAATAGGAAAAAGTACACTTATGACATCAAGGTTTCCAAGAAATTGTATATGATGGAAAAGCCCCAGCAATAGTGCTGTATATACACAGTATATACTACTTCCATTTTTGTATTATTGTTGACTACTCAGTATATATGTGCTCAAGTGTAAGTGTGTGTGGATGTGTTGGTTTGTGTTAATGTTCTATGCACTATAAATATATTGCTCTGTTCTCTGGTACTGTTCATGGCATGTGGTTATTTGCATGTGATATTCTGAATATCTCAGGCCTTGTCTGTGGTTATCATGCCCAGTTGCTGCACGCATCTTGCCTTGTTTGTGATAGCTGGTCCAGCTTCAGCAGTGAGTGTAACATCACACACAGTGTCTGCATGAGCAGGAGCCATGCAGAGCCATGCAGAGCTGGGTTACAAATGGCTTTGTGGTTAGCGCATCGCCAGCATGCTGGCTATTTAATTCTCTCCCTCTCTCATTTCACATGCGTTCAGCTTTCTCTCTCGCTCTCCACTTACCTCACTAATGCCTATCGATCCCTTTGCCGGGATATATATGTGTGTATGTGTGTGCACTCGTGTGTGTGTGTGTGTGTGTGTGTGTGTGTGAGAGAGAGAGAGAGAGTGTGTGCGCACCCTTAACTAATTATTAAGTGCTTCCAGCCCACTTTATTGGTGCTTTTAAGACCATCATCGGACAAGAGACTTGTTTTGAGAAAACCTCAACTGCCTTTTTGCACCCATCAGGGACTCATTTTCTGTTCCCATCCCCCTCTCTCTTCTTACTCTCTCAAACTCCCTCTATATATATATATATAATGTGTGTGTGTGTGTGTGTGTGTATTTATACTACACTATATATTCTTAACTTTTTACTATGTAGTATATATTCAAAATATATAACTTTTCATTGGTTTTCATTTTCGTGTGTGTGTGTGTGTGTGTGTGTGTGTGTGTGTGTATGTGTGTATGTGTGTGTGTGTGTGTGTTTGTGTGTGTGTGTGTGCCAAAATTCCATTAGAATTTACAGAATTTTGAATATATGAATGTCAACAAGTCCAGAGGCCCCATTGAAAAACTTAACCATAGAAATAAAAGTATTAGAATTTCCCAAAATTAAAAAATGAAAAGTTATGTCTAAAATTAATAAGAACAATTCAGGAATCTGCCTCATTACGCCTTTATACAAAGACATTTATTTCAGTGTTGTCCCTTGTATTGAAGTAAATGTCAGCTCTCAGGTAAACTTGATGTTAGCCATGTGCTAGAACCATTATAGCACTTTTCAAAATAGTCCCACTGCTTCTGTCCCGGGCAACAGTCGAGACGTAGAGTGATCCTCCGCCGGACAGTGGCCGAGATGTAGAGCGCTACCCAATATGCTTCCGGCATCCATGACGTTGGCTCAAATGTATGTTGCACAAGCAAAAGGGAAATATATCAAATATTCTCATTTAAATATTTATGCTGATGAAAGATGTAAGCTCTTATACAGAAGGTCTTGTATATTTGTAATGGAACCGATACATGTATTTCTTTGCACATTCTCCATTTGCTAATATAACACTATGGAGCCGTCACCTGTGCTGCAATATAAGATGCAGAGATTACAGAGCAAGGAGTCTGAGACCACTCTTGAATACAAAATCTCTAGTTCTGGTATTTTGACTCTGCTCTTCAGCTCACCACAGGTTTTTAGAGTTTAGGTCACAGAACTGAGGATGGCCTTGTCAAAAGCTTGCTGTTGTGGTCATTGGTCATTTTGTTTGGAGGCATGTTTTTATGACGTGCCTGCTGGAAGGTCGAGGACTGGCCCATTTATATCCCAGTCAGATTTTCATTTTCAAAACTTGTGATACATGATGCCATGGATCCTAACAAAGTTCCAAGTGCCTCTAGCGGAAAAAGACACAAAAGTTTTAAAGGTCCTCCACCATAGTTGACAATTAAATCAACTTCAGATTAAAGTCTATGTGTTTGCATGCAGTGTCATTACAGTTGGTGTAATGGTCAATACTTTTGTCCATTTAGTGTATTTCATGGGCCGGGAACCATACAGTAGTTTTCAAATTCATTCGTTTTCAAAATCATTCGTTTCATTCCCCCCACTTTTTCTTTCCCAGACAACAGTTGAGACGTCCAGCGGCGCCCCCCACCCACATTAAAAATGCTTGAGAGAGACACACAGAGAGAGAAAGAGAGAGAGAAATCATGTTTATCATGTAATTTCATGAACAAGCCAGCTGCGTTTACTTTGAGCTTCATAGAAATTTTCCAAAGCTCTTTTACTTGGTACAAAATAAAATAATAATCAATAATGATATTAAATAGGAAATAATAACCAGCAGGTTTTACCCTCCTCCTATAAATGGGGCAGCTGGTAGCCTAGTGGTTACGGCATTCGCCCTGCGACCAGAAAGTCCAGGTGCGATTTCCAAGACCCGCTAGGCACCTCTGAGGTACCCTGAGCAAGGTACCGTCCCCACACACTGCTCCCCGGGCGCCGTGTTCCTGGCTG
>JBBPDB010000028.1:9146616-9159132 GCA_037974465.1 Brachypetersius altus | reverse complement strand
TGCTGAAGGTAGGATTCAAACCCATGACCTCTTGGTCTGGAGGCAAGTATCCTACCCACTGAGCTACCTCCACCCACAGAATGGGTTACCATCAGCAGGAAGCTTGGTAAGAAGGTGACAACAGTTGGTATGATTATTTGAAAATGGAAGAAATATAAAATGACCTCAGTCTCGAGCTCCATGCAGTGTCTTGTCTCATGGGGTGAGGATGATCATGAGAAAGAGGATCAGCCCAGAACTACACAGGAGGAGCTTGTTAATAATCTGAAGGCAGTCACTAACAGTCAATAATCTGGGACCACAGTCACTAAGAACACCATTGGTATCAAACTACATCATAACGGATTGAAATCTTGCAGTGTCCGCAAGCTCCCCCTGCTCAAGACGGCACATGCACAGCCAATCTTGATTTTGCCAGTAAACATTTAAATTATTCAAAGAAGGCTCGGGAGAAACTGCTGTGAGACCAAAATCAAGCTCTTAGACATCAACTCGACCCACCATGTTGGGAGGAAGAGAAATGCTGAGAATGACCCAAAGAACACCATTCCACAGGAGGTGGAAACATTATACCCAGGGATGTTTTTCTTCTAATGGTACAGGATGATTTCACTGGATTGAGGGGTCAATTGATGTACCATAAAATCTTGGACGAGAACCTCCTTCCCTCAGCCAGAACATTGAAGATGGGTCTTCCAGTATGACAATGACCCAAAAAAATTCTGCCAAGGTAGCAAAGGAGTAGTTAAAGAAGAAGCACATCAAGGTCCTGGAGTGGCCTAGCCAGTCTCCAGACCTCAATTCTATAGAAAATCTGTGGAGGAGCTTAGGCTTTGAGCTGTCAAGCAGCAGCCAAGAAACCTAAAATATTTAGAAATTTTCAGCAAAGAGGAGTGACCTAAAATCCCTCCTGAGATGTGTGTAAACCTGTTGACCGACTACAAGAAACGTCTTACTGCTGTTCTTGCCAATGAGGATTTCTCCACCCAGTACTAAGTCATGTTTTGCTTGGATATCTAATACTTATTTCACTCAGTGAAATGCAAATCAGTTTATGACTTTTATGTTTTTTTCATGTTTTTTCTTGAAACTATTTGTCTTGTTCATCTCTGAAAAACATTTGTATTGTAGCAGTGTTCACATCCTGCTGAAGAGGCCATTAAGGAATTTCATTGCAGTAAAGGACTGTACTTGGTCTGCAGCAATGTTTAGGCAGGTGGTACATGTTAAAATCCACCAGGGCCCAAAGTTTCCCAGCACATCATTGCACACAGCATTACACTGCCTCTGCTGGCTCACATTTTTTTCTATAGTGTATTCTGTTCTCTCCTTCCCAGGCAAGCAACATTATTCATATGATATAAAAGAAAACATGATTCATTAGACCAAGCCACCTTTTTCTATTGCTGAACCATCTTATAATACTCAGATGCCCTTTGTGTGCACTTTTGATAGTAGACAGGAGTGTACCCCTAAAGCCTCTGACTGCAACCCCATCCAGAGCAAGCTGTGATACACTGTGTGTTCACTCCCTGTTCCCTCCTTCTTTAAGCCAGTTTTGTTAAGTACCAATTGCTGCATACCAGAAACACCCCACAAGACCTGCTGTTTAAGAGATGCACTGACCCAGTCGTCTAGACATCACTACTTCTCAGGCACTTCTCAGTCACTTAGATCTTTATGTTTAACAAATTGTCTCTGTCTCTTGCAGAACGGTCCCAGGCACATGCAGAATAAACCCGTTGGTCAGTGTTAATTCACAGCGTTTGTCTTTGGTCTTTAAACTGTTTTATTTGTTTTCTGATGTCAATATTTTTTATCATTGCAAGTGAGTTAAACCTCTTAAAATTCCTGTTTGTCCTGCTGTCTTTTCATCCTCAGGGATTATAAAAAGCTGTGTGATTATTTTCTGTGTGCTGTGGAGAATAAACCTGCATCAGCAGATGCACCTCAAGAGCAGACAAGCTCAATTTCTGTGTTCCAGAAGTGCTGTCATTTACTTTGACAGCAATATAAACAAATATATTTTAGTCGAACAGATAAGACTTTGCATGTGATGTAAAGTGTGATGCATGTGTTTCCCGAATTATAAAAAACATACTCTCAAAGAGAAAGTCTTGCCAATTTTCTTGTTGTTGTTGTAATTATTATTATTCTTATTATGCATTTTATTGATGAACACAGTTTAACACAAAACGACTGGGTGTATTCTGGGTGTGGCACACAGATAGCTCACAGAAAATGATGCCATTCATTTTGTTTCCCCCTTCCATGGAAATGCAATTTACCATTTTTGTGTGTTTGAGTATGGTGGTATCTCTTTTTCTATACACCTTTCAGGCAGCTGGTGGCCTAGTGGTTAGGGCATTCGCTCTGCGATCAGAAAGTCCAGGTCCGATTCCCGAGACCGCTAGGCACTGCTGAGGTACTCTGACCAAAGTACCGTCCCCAAGCCCCCACGCCGTGTTCATGGCAGCCCCCTGCTTCACTTGGTGAATGGGTTAAATGCAGAGGGTGAATTTCATGCTGTTCACACTGTGTGCTGTGGTGTGTTCACGTATGACCGAATTATCACTTTCACTTTCACTTTTTTAAAGTTACCATTTCAGAGATTAAAGGTTTGTTTATTTCAGTCTGTGTTACTTGCTCATCCAGTCTCTCTTCATTTCAGCATTATGGCCTTTGGGATGCTGACGATGATTCTGAGCTGGGCTTCGCTGGGAGTGGGCACAGCCACTGCAGTGGTAAGTAGCCTCTGATCCTCCCACATTGGATAAAACACTCTCTGTACATTTCTCTGTACCATCACACTGTCTGATAACGTTTTTATTTTGAAGGAACAAAGTGGATGTGTGTTTCTGGGTCACTAGTATGAGGGAAGATGTGTCTCAGAGGATTATTGAGGCATAGTGACTGATCCGTATTCACTTAGTCTGTGTCTCCATGGCTCATGCCAGTCATTAAAGCAGATTACAAAGCTCTGGTCCCTGGTCATTTAGGTTAGACAACCCTTAGGCTTATTGTTGCAAACACCTCCGTCCTCTGGGTCACTCACAGAGTAAGCAGGACAATCTGCTACCTCTCTTCTGTTGTGTCTCACCCTCTCTCCCTCTCTCCCTCTCTCCTTCTCTCCCTCTCTCCCTCTCTTTCCCACACGGGCTACAATATTTGGTTTATGCATGCATATGTTATGGCGCCAGGTTTCTGAGCTATCTGCGTGGAGATAGATTATTCATCAAGCTTCTACAGCTGCACAGCTGTGACATTTCAGTGCTGTGAGCCCTGACAGATCAGGGAATTTAGTGGTGCAGACCTATTACATCTCACAGATCGCATTTACATGTAATTTAAGGCGGCAGCTACTGGGCTTTACATATTTAAGATGCACTAAATATAACCTAATCAGTTTTACTAAAAGCAGTCTTTCGTTTAAACGCTGAACTGTTTAATGTCATCAGTCAAAAGTGGTTTGAATCTGAATCTGTTTGTTTTTTATCAAGCATTTGCAAGTGAATAGTACAGCAATGCGAGAGATTTAAAAGCTACTGAAAAGTGATCCATCTTCATCTCACTTCCTGTTTATGTTAGAAGTGGTTTCCTTCCTGTGGAACCCATCATTTATGCGTATGTTTAGTATTTCTCGGCAGATATTTACAATACGGCGCTACATACGAGTAAGACGGTGAACGTTTCCCACAAATATTTAACAATTCAAACTGGAAAGCTAGGAAGGCGTGTACAGAAAGGCTTGCATGAAGGCCCTGTCCACATATACACGGGTATCTCTGAAAACGGAGATGTTCTGTGGCGCACAGTATGATGCGAAATGGTTTTCTAAATCTTTGTTTTTCTTGTCCACGTTTTTCAAAAATCGCCACTTTGGTTTTCACTGACCCAAAACGCAGTTTACATCTGGAACGGAGGCCAAAACACATTAAAAAAATCTCAGTTTATAGAAATACCCGTGTATGTGTGGACATGGCCTAAGCTTAAAACTGGGGCCTTACCCTAGAAACGCCTGAATTTAAACCTTGGGGCCTATGTCATAAAAATAATGTGTTGCATGTACACATTAAATGTTCAAAATGTTCCATTTACTATTAATCAGTACAGTTAATATATGGATTAAGTACGTTGCAAAATCGGTTCTTTTTTTATTGTTTTATACATGTATGCATTCCCAATTATACACCCTGGAGTGAATTAGTCCCCCCCCACCATTGACACTGAGGTTCTGAGTGTTTCGGGCCAGATTTGTTGTTGGTACCTCAGGGAAACGAATAAAAAGCAGGATATGACCCTTTTAAGTGTTGTCCATCCTGTTCCTCAGGCAGCGGTTTAACGTCTGAACTTTCAAAGCACTATTATTCCAACCGCAAGTCGTCTGTTTCCTGGTCGCTGTGAGCAACTACTTCTTTTAATGATGTCACCCTTCAGACACAAGCTATTGACTCAGTGACTGGAGGAATCAGCCATTTTCTCTGGGGGAATGAGTTTTAGTCGGTCACTGGAGGACAGGAGCAAGAGCTGGTCCCTCTCAGTAAAGTGGATTACCTCTACGCTCCTCAGCCGCACTGATTCAAGCCTTCAGCTTCCAGTTTCCTGCAACATGTATATATATATAATGTCTAAGATAAATATTGCGTCTTTGGACTGGAACACATCCACCACTTTCCACTAGAGGCAAATTGCAATGGATGCAATCATCATCACTCTTGCTACAGCTGTACTTTACCCTCTAGTCAATTACAGAAAATAACAGACCTCCTCCGGATTTAATTTGTGTGAAGATGAATGCAATGAAGTGCTGTAATTGCTGCTTGTTTCAACAAATTATGCTCTTGCAAATCAGCGTGGAGGAGACTAAGATTTTAAGAAAAAGTTTGAGTTTTAACACCGTATTACCGTTGAAAGGTAATTACTCAAATACAAAGTGACTTTTGTGACACCCTTCAATAAAAATACGTCTGGTTTTATGTTTTGGTTTTAAACTCGGGTCAATAGGTCATATTCATTTGTTTTATTCATTCATGATAGGCCTGCCGTTTTGTCTCACAGCCAAACTATGGCACAGAGATAGAAAAGAAAGGCATTTTCCTGTTTAGTTAAACCCTTTAGGTTGCTTACACTTCACTTATGTATGGATCACATCTGGATGTACTTTGGCCAAATTCCATTAGCACTTTTATCCATACTGGTGTGAAACCAAACGAGATCCAGTTATACTTCCTTATGTAAAAAGCACATATAATTTCAGTTTTCCTCTGTTTACTTTAGCCCTTTACCACACGTACTAGTTATTCCCAAATATTAGATTGAAGCTTCCTTTCCATGCTTGCCTTGATTTTGTCTGGTCTGTGGTACCATGACCTTCCTGAATATATTGGTAGAGCTGACTAGCATATGGATCCCATTTGATGACCAAAGTGAAGGAAAGGAATAGGAATAGGAAGGGTTTGGACAGTGACTGCCCACTGCTTCACTTGGTGAATGGGTTTTGTGATGTTCAGTGTCTAATATGGTATCTTCATATATGACAAGTGGACACTGCATACATTTACATACAGTGACCACCTCCAAACATTGTTTGAGGAATTTGATCATAATCCAGTCACAATGTGATTGGCATAAAAAAAACAGTCTTCTCTGTATTTATCCCTGTTGTTTCCCAAATAATGAACAGAACAAACAATAATGTGAACATTATTTTTACCTGTTGTGATACTTTGCCCCCCCCCTCCCCAAATCAGTCATTAAAATCTGCCTAATGAGCTCCTGAATATCTGTGTAGACCACACCAAAATGGATCAGTCTGTGGAAGTGTAGCTTTCTGTGAGGTACCATTTTCTGATGTAGCACTATATAAAATAAATAGCCTTTATTGTTGCCATTTATGTGCTGCCATAGCTTTGTTTCATGAGAATAGCAATAAAATGACTTAAATGTTTCCTCTTTATGAATGCTTGCTCAAAGAATCAATACATTTTCACATTTGTTAGGTCATGTCACTTGTATGTTAAACTCCCTGTAAAAAGACAAAAAGGTCGTATTTTTGCTCTGGCAGTACAGGGATCGAATGATCTTTGCTCAAAAGAGTAAAAGATCAGTCAGGAACACAGTGAAATATGCGGAAAGAGAGCAGATACACAACCTTAAGTGAACCCGAGCAGCCATTTTTGCATGCACAAGCTGTTTATTTCTTTTTTTTTTCATGCTATTTTATGCTTTGTATGCAACATAAGGTGAGGCAGCAGTGGCTCGGAGAATGAATTCTGCTCTTTCCACAATGATAATAATTCAGAAAAGCCAAAGCTTTCCTACGTGGGGCGCAAGAGTAGCCGCGGTTGAGGAAAGGGTGCATAGACCAGATAAATGCGCGGCCGTTATTTTTGCACCATGGATTAACACAGCACTATTACCTTAAGCAAGATAGCTAAAATATGTTCCCTTACCAACATTTATGAAAGAAGCCATTCATTTTTTATTCATGTTTGTATTGAAATTCATGCTCCAAGCTAGTTTGTGCAACTGGCCAAGAAGTCTGCATCCAACTGCCAGGAGGTTGCAACTTTTAATCCTGACAATGCCACAGTTATCTACTGCTGGCAGTCTAAGAGAGCTCATTTGGCTCCACTTTCTGGGAGGGAAGGATGACTAGTCTCTGTTTCCTGTTGACCTACAGCAATGTGGGCCAAAACATCTTCCTCGCTACTTCATTATTTTTTATTATTTTTATAAACAGGTCCACTAGCTTCTGTATATGAAGTACACAGTAAGATGCATTGAAACTCGAAAGGTGGATCATTAATTTCCCATCTACGACATTGCTAAATCAAACAAAAGAGATTAAATATTTATATATTTCTGTATAAATACTTAATAATACTCTCTTATCCATTTTAGAAACTTGACAATTTAGTTATCCTGCATCAGTGCATGCTAAAAATTGCACGCTTAAGTATTAAGAGTATGGGCCTGATAGTAATAACACTTCATATTCATTAGCAAACTATGCACCGACTGCAATTAGTTGGTCCTCTATCACATAGCTTGAGAACATTTCATGCGTCATGGTGCACCCTTGCCTTCAGGCTCTCAGGTTGCTAGTTGTTTATGATAAGGGAAATGTTGGACAGGATTTGAGATTTGATGAAGGGAAAAAAAATAGAGGAATTAAAATTGGAGCTCCTTTATTGATTGCATTTTTGTCAAGGTTTTTTATGTACTTGAATACTGATGAATTTGTGATGCTCTTCTTTTTTGTTTTTTCATCCCACAAGAAATTCACCTGTTGTTTTTTTTTTTTTTAATGCCCATGTCTGGGAGACAGTTGGCCTTCTGCAGAGGTTTGGCTTGTGTTTTTCCATAGACAGGCAACTCTCGCAGTTACATGGAGGCTGGAACTGCTTAAGTATGGCCATCAGCCCTGCACACTTAAACCAGACTGTGTGTGGGAGCAGACTGCACGCTCCTCACGGTCCTGTTACGGGCAGTAAAGTAGATTACAGGGTTTACACAGTTCTGGAGCACGCTGATATAAACAAATCAGGCCTAAGTGTACGAATTCCAGAACACACGCAACATTCCCTGAATACTCACACACGTGTAGTCGAATGCTTTGGAGAAATTGTGTATGCATTATTCATGTATACATTACTCTGTCTCTGTCTGTGTCTGTCTGTCTCTCTCTCTCATATATATATATATATACACTAGGGGTGTAACGGTACACAGATGTCAGGGTTTGGTACGTACCTCGGTTTTAGGGTCACGGTTCGGTACGGTTCACGATACGAAGTTAAGTTAAGCAACAAAAAGTTCTAAAGAATGAGGCTTGGTTTGTTTTCGTTTATTTTAAATAAACAGCAGTGTATTAACCAGTAAACACACTCTTGCTTATATTTTCATGTATGTGTAAGGCAGCAGAAGTGTTACGCCAGTAGGTGGCACTATTGCACCACACTACGACCCAGGTTTATGATTTACTTGTGCGTTTTGGTCCCTCTGTGATTCCATATTACTTCAATCACGTCTTCTCTGTCGTACCGTGTGTTCTCCGAAAGACACATACCGAACCGTGACCCATGTACCGTGATGGTTCGGTACGAATACATGTACCATTACAGCCTTAATATATACGCTCTTTGCTTGTTGTCTTAGGGCACCAGTGACTTTTGCGTGTCTCCTGACAAGTTCATCGTGAATCAAACCAAGGAATTTATAAGTGAAGGCAAGTCATTCGTTTTGGCTTTGACTTTGTGCACATTAAGCGTAGACATACACCTGAATGCTGACTGCAGGCATGATGAATAGTTAGCGAGGTACTGATCCAGAGTTCCAGAGTTCCGAGAGCATCCATGCTTTGTTGTTATACCTTGCAGATGTGGTGCACTACTACCTTTACTGCAGCCAGACCCTGCCCAATCCCTTTCAGCAGGTAAGTCATGCATGCAGCCTGCTTATGAATTCCTCTCAGGCATCCCAAGCAGGGCAATTATTAGCAGCCTATGGCATAATTGTACCGGTTAATTGAGAGAAAGCTCCATGTTAAACCCATTATTATGGCACGGTTAAAATATCAGCATGCTTAATTTAATTACTTAAAGGCGATATGGAAATAAACTTTGATCAAAGGGAATCCTTTTAGTCTGTGGGTTTGTGGTAATTAGCTTTGTCTGGCGTCTATAGAGCGCCCGTGGGATTCCTTTAAAAGCTTTCACAGGATTGTAAGCTTTATTTTAGGTCGTCGAAACTTGTTTTAAACATTTCTTAAGTAAACCTCTCGGAGGCATAATGCATGAGCCACGGGCACATAGTTAGAAGCAGATGGAGACTGTAACCATTAACGGATTTACATTCAGAGTGTAAGCAGATGATTGTAATCCGCCTTTCAATCACCCAATACAAATCCAAAAGTTAAATACATTTCATACCCTGGATGAGAGAGGCAGGGGATGTCTCAGATTACAGGAAATCTCTGCTTAAGTACATCTAAAAGCATGTGATAAAGCCCATCCTTGGATTCTGTGTTGCAGTCTCTGACCATCTTCCAGAGGTCACTGACAACCATGCAGATTCAAGTGCAAGGTCTGCTGCAGTTTTCCATCTCTGTCTTCCCCACCGCCGAGGTAAGAGCAGGCCCACAGCCGAGGCCTGGCCACTTTATTAGAAACACCTAACTTGTCAAGCTGACTAGTTAAACTTCATAGCTTATCTTTTTTCCCAATTTGTGGTGGTCTTCCTTTACTCCCTCATCAGTGGTTACTCTTTCGTCCACTCTCTTTTTTATTTTGGATGGTGAGCTATTCTCAATTCAGCAGTAAAATCAACATGTGAAAACAACTGCACCTGTATCAGTGCAACACACTTTCCAGTCTCTTCAGGAATTTTCATTCATAACATGCAAGCTGCCCTTGTAATATTTCACAATTTTGTCCTACCACCACATTATTTACACATTTTAACATGTAAATCGTAAGTTCTTTCACAGTACAGTGTGCATTTTTTGTGCAGCAGGGCCATTTTTAACAAAGGTCTAGTTCAGAGTTACTGTAAGTTTAAGGGCATTTTATTTTATTTCCCCCTTATCTTTCCTGATTATTTGACTTTAGAAACATGGCTCCAGTTTTACTACAATATTATTTATTATTTTTACATGCAGTATATGCTCATATTTCTCAGAGGTATATCTTATTTATCTTTCTTTTTGTTTTTTTAACATTCTATACTAGCTGAAGAAATATATTAGGCTCACAGTCATCACAGGTTTCTACAAATGTATCGCAACCATCCCATTCCACCAGGGAGGAAAAAATAAAGTATAAAAATGCAAATATTGAGAAGCGCTGCTAAAAAAACAGTTATTTTAGCCTACAAGGTCCTGGTGGTAGTGACTAATAAGCCACTACCGTGTTGTTGTGCTCTGAATGGTCCACCCTCCATTGATGGAAGAGGTTATGGGTGGCTGGGGTAATTGGGCAGCCATAATTGGGCTAGATTCAGTAACTAGATACCTAGAAATGGCTCTTTTAGGGCAGGGGTACCTGCTTAAATGGCCAGTGAGTGTAGGTATAACTGACAACCTGGTATATGTCTACTGCTTTTAATCTACAAACATATGCAATGCTCACACAGAGAGACCTGTTAGGCATTCAACGGCTCCTGAACTCCACAGAGTTTAACTTGCACCAGCTCACTGCCCTGCTGGACTGTCGCAGCCTGCATAAAGTAAGCTGCCTCTCTTGTCATTGATGCATTATGTTTTCCTATAAACTCATCACTCCAAATGAGGATTTCTGTTTATGTTGTGACCCCTGCAGGACTACCTTGATGCTCTGGTGGGTGTCTGTTACGACGGGGTGGAAGGCCTGCTGTATCTGTGCCTCTTCTCCCTGCTGGCTGCCAGTGCCTTCTGCACCATGCTGTGTGCCATCCCACGAGCGTTCATCCTCATAGCCAGCAGGTAAGAGCACCACCTTGTTTCAGTGCGCTCAGCACTCCTCCTGAAGCCCAGTGATGCCAGCTCTGCTCTGTCCACCTGCAGGGACAGGGATTATGATGATATAGACGAGGAGGACCCTTTTAATCCTCAGGCAAGGCGCATGGCCCCCTACAACCCAAGCCGAGCAAACATACACAGCTTCTGCAGCTACAGCAGCAGCATGGGCAGCCAGAGCAGCCTGCAGCCACCGCCGCAGACCGCCTCCACCGCACCGGCTGCAGAGTACATGTAAGATAAGATATGATGAGCCTTTATTAGTCGCACAAGTGGAAAGATTTCTGTTGTTACGGCAGAAAGTGTGACAGTACAAAAAGTAAGCAAAAAACTATAGAATTAAGCGATACAACACAACAGTATAGAATAAAAGAGTATACTATATAAATAATACAAAGTTATGAATACAGAGTTTGCATAAGGAAAATAATTCCTTATCTGTCCAAGTGCACCAGCCATTATTTTTTTATGCTCTTTGTTGTTTAGGAACCAGTCAATGCTGTTTGGAGAAAACCCTCGATATGAAAATGTGCCCTTGATTGGGAGAGGTTCACCGCCGCCGTCGGTATGTTGCTTCATCGTCCGTGTTGAGGTTTCGACTGTAACCCAGTGTGCAGCAGGCAAAAGTAGCTGGTTGTTGATCATTTTCAAAACAACCAGATACTTCTGACATTTTTCTTCTGGCAAACGTGCATCCTTCTTCTAGAGTTGGTGAAAGACTGCCCTCTTCTGGCAGATATGAGCATCTCATTCCTCTTTTTCTGATACTGAGCTTCCCTTTTCCTTTCTCACTGTAACCTAGCCTTTCTTTGGGACACGCCGTTTTTGTGTGTACGCTAGATAACTCTTACTGATACGGAGAGAATTAAATTAACATTAACAGTTGAAAACTAATTTTGACCTGATGCCTTGCTGTAATGGGATTGGGGAAAACCCCAGCAGCGTTGTACAGCTCCATGGACATGAGATGAATCTTCAGCAGTCACGGCTGAGCACTTCTAATCTAATTCAGTCCAGGTTAATTGCTGGAACATTGATTAGCTCTTTGGACCTCTGGATTTGAGCTTGATGCAGTGTAATACTCTTAAAGCTTGAAGGTGGTAGAAAGGTGGGTGGCCTTTGAAGACAACGTTCTATAGCTCTGCTTTTTAATGGATGTCTTTCTCCTTAAAGCATATTCACTTACCAGTTTCTCATGCAAATATCCATTCTCTAAACAAAAATATTTCGGAATTGTGATGCCAAAAGCAGAAGTTTGAATGTCAGCTGCATAAAATTTGTTTAGATCATGTCCTAGCCTTAGTTTATATATTATAAGCACCACATGCACTTAAATCAGATGAGTAATGCAGACTAAAGCATTCATTCATAGGACACTTCTATTAGCAGGAATAGCAGACTGTGAAGCAAAAGCCATATTATCTTTTCATTGTTCATTTAAATTGTTCATTGGTGTATTAAATGTACTTCATAGAAACCTATTAATGTGATTGTATTTGCAAGAAGGATTGATTCACATTTTAATTTCCAGTGCAGACTGCATTATACTGATCAGCCATAACAGTAAACCACCAGTATAATGCTGTGGAGCAGCCCCTCGAGCTGATAAAATAGGTCTGACTTGTATAGGCACAGTCCTCTGAAGGCCTAGAGATATTAGCAGTGGTTTTGTACGTTGCGAAGTGGGACCTCCCTGTATTAGACTACTCTGTTCCATACATACCACAATTACTCGATCAGATTTGGATCGAGGCCCAGTCAACACCTTTGTTATGATCCTAAAACCATTCCTGAACACTGTTTGCAGTGTGGCAGAGTGTATTTTCCTGCTGAAAGTGGCTACTTCCATTAGAGAGTACTGTTAGAGTGAAGTGGTGTAATTAGCCTGCAACAAATGTTCAGGTAGGTGGTACCTGGTGGTCTTCAGCAAACCACCTCCCTGAGCAAGACCCTTAACCCCAAGTTGCTCCAGGGAGACTGCCCCCTGTAGATAGGGAATGGAAGTCACTTTGGATAAAAGC
>JBBPDB010000028.1:9135930-9146516 GCA_037974465.1 Brachypetersius altus | reverse complement strand
AATCTGCTTTCTTTGTGTGTGTGTGTGTGTGTGTGTGTGTGTGTGTGTGTGTGTGTGTGTGTGTGTAGATAGATAGATAGATAGATAGATACTCTATACAGTTTTTTGGAATACTGTACTTGTATATTATAGTGTTGATTTTGGCGTACTGCAACTTTGTACCACAGCAGAAGAAAGAAGACAAACATTCTTAAATGTCGATTAAACTGTTAAGTTTTGCATGTCCGCGCAGTTTAGCAACTGTTTTGTAAAGTTCTGGACTAAAGAGTGCTGCCGAGGCGTAGCTGATTTCAGCTGATGCTTTCAGTGAGGAGGGAGGGGGTCTGTTTGTCCAGGGGGAGGGGGAAACTTTTTTCTTTCTTTGCCTCTTCCCCACTTTCCGCTGTGTGAGAGAGAATAGCACCAAAACGAAAAACCACGTCTGCAACTGAAAGCGAGGACAGATCACGAGTGAAGAGCACAAAGAGAAAGAGAAAAAGCTCAGACAGGATGAGACACGAAAGGCTGTAGGGAGTTCCTCGCCATGCTCACGCACAGCCCTGCTGCTCTCTGACACTTTTCCTCAAGTGTCTGCCTGTGTGTCTGTGTGTGTGGTTTTTATTTATAACTATTCCAGATTCTCTGATCTGATGCTTTCTCTTTCACCTGCTTTATTTGCAATATTGGGCATTTAGTTCGTTCTCTTCTACATAAAAAAGGACACGTTGCAGGATTTTATTTCCCTCTTATGGAATGATCTGATTGGAAAACAGGCCCAGGAAAAAAGTCAGAGGGGACCAGTCTTTTTGTTTTGCATTTCTCCTGTTTGTGTTTTTGGAAGTTTTCAAGAATGTCAAGGCCAGCGCTGCTGTGGCTGCTGACCACCGTCCTGATGACTGAGGGGGGACACGGAGAGATCAGACCAGAGGTTAGTGCCGTGCTCTCCATCTGGACACAATGAAATTTAGGAAAGAGCCAGCGCACATCAGTGGCTCTATCTGAGAAGGTGTTTGTGTGTGTGTGTGTGTGTGTGTGTGTGTGAGCGTGTGCGTGCCTACACATGAAGGGGAAAAGTGTTGGTTACTGAGGTAAAGATTAGAGATTGATTTAGTGTAACGCAGCAGTATTTAACTACAACACTGCAGCTGATAATGAAAATCCAACAATTGTGTGTGTGTGTGTGTGTGTGTGTGTGCTGGATAGGCCTGAGTAAGCCTAACTTTTTTTGTTGATCTCTGTGTTTGATGAAGTTTTTATTATTGAAGAGGCCTCTGCATGTACTATATGAGCACTGTGTAGAATCTATGTGGTAATAAATACTGTTTTCCATGTTGTTCCAAAAAGGCCCAGAGTGTCTATTTGCTTTTTTAGTGTGCCAGACTTAACTGTACATAAGTGAGTATGCTTGTGTGTGCGTTGAGGTGGGTAAAAGTATAACAATACTGCAAAACATTTCCATTTTAGAGATCTGATGAGATCTGAAACGCCAGTAAACATACAGTACACTAGGCTCCTTTTGTGATCCTTAGTAATAAATACGACATTTTTTAACACAGTAAAATTTGCCATGCTTCCTGTTGCTTTGATTAAGGATCATGATTGCCTTTGCATTTGCAATTTTGGTAGGTTAGTCCAAATCAGTTTTACTTTAGAACTTAAGAAATGTATTTAAACACAGATATAAGTTCATACAAGGTTTGATAAGACAAACTTGAATGTGTAGTAAGGTCTACATGATACAAAAATGCTTAAAAAAAACAGCAGTGTTTGGGGATACAGTGTAGAGCATGCCTGTTAATCTTACCCCAAGTGCGCCCCCTTCAGTTGTGACTGTTTTATCCCTTTGGCCGAGAGCACAAGGCCAGTTTGGCAGACAGAGATTAAGCCTAGCTGAACTAAATTGCTCAGGCTATGAGGATTCACTCTGATCCTTTTTTAGTCTGGACCGGTCTGTGCCTGGGAAATTAGCCCTGACAGTAATAAAACGTCTCACGTTGACATCATCTCTGCACATAGCTCGCAACCTATGATCAAGCTGCTAATGTCTGCTCCAGAGATTACTGTCTTGGAAGAACAGGAAGAAGGTTCTCTTTTACATTCAGTTAAGTTTTGGAGTATTCGCCTTAGAAGTCGGCCAAAACTCTAATCCAGGTAACAGATCAGAAAGAGTGCATGAGCTTCTCTTTATCTTGCTCCTCCTCTTTCCATCCCTCACATTTCTGAACCGCAGTGGAAAGGCAGCCAAGGCCAGGGTGGAAAATTCAGCCCCACTGGCACAGACGAGGCTCTTCCAGGTTTTTCGCAGACGATAACAGTCTCTCCGACTGGAGTCATGTGGGAGTCATGTGATCAGAGTGAAAGGTCACACCCAGGGTTAAATCCCAGATGGTAAAGGACATGCTTTTAATCTGTTCAGGATAAAAGGAGCATGTGTAGAGTGCGGGTTAGCAGTTAGGGCTGGTTTTGATGCCGATGCCCTGACTTTGATCCGAATACTTGAACAGACATTTTTTTCAGCATCTTGGAAACGAGCTCAGCTCCGTGGTAAAGATGTGGTGGAGAAATCCATTAGTTTTCCACAGCACATGATACCATGGCAGCCGAAGCCTCTTGCTGTCAATAAGATAGTTCTTTATTAGTCTCACAGGTGAGAAATTTACATTGTTACAGCAGCAAAGTGAACAGAACAAGGGGAAAAGGTATTGCTAATAGAATAAAAATAATACAACACAACAGTATGATATAAAAAGTGCACTACACAATATAAAAATAGATAGAGATTTATATATGCACATATGAGAGAGAGAGATGAATTTCAATACCCAACCCAAGCGGCCAAACCCAAATCAAAATAGACTGGTTTTCCAGGCAGGCCTGAAACCTTGTCCTGGAATATATACTGCTCAAATAAAAAAAGGGAACACTTAAACGACACAACGTAACTTCAAGTCAATCACACGTCTGTGAAATCAAACTGTCCACTTAGGAGGCAACACTGATTTACAGTCTGCACTCTCTCAGTGACAGTCAGTGTTGCCTCCTAAGTGGACAGTTTGATTTCACAGACGTGTGATTGACTTGAAGTTGCATTGTGTTGTTTCAGTGTTCCCTTTATTTTTTTGAGCAGTAAATATATTGGGATATATTTGTACAGCTGAAGTTATACATTGTTTCTCAAAAATGTCTTTGAAACTGATAGGTCCATTTTTATTCGTGTCAATTTGTAGACAGCAGAGGTGATAAGTGCTGAAGCTTTCTCCCTGTTGCACTTTTTATTAAATAGCTCTTTTCATTTTCTATCATTTTACTTTTTTAAAAGCTACCTTTCAGGCAGCTGCTTAAAAAAATCCCTGCAGCAATGCTGTGCTTGTATTGGGGTGTCTGAGGCTCTGCTTCAGCTTGGAGCTCCGAGCATTAGAAGGAGCGAACAAACTATAAGCAGTGATTTCTTCTTGCATAATAGTTGGTTTCAGTGTACACTTTTTGGTCTGTAAAACAAAATATTTGGTTTAAGAAAGCCTTGAGCTTTGTTCCCCCTTCTGGAGCAAACTAGATATAATTGGTGTTACAGTAATATACCCATGGTTTTAAATAATATCAGTTATTAGTGATATTTTTCTGCAGATCTTTGACCGAGTTGACTGAGGCGACTCTGGCTGCACTGCCCTCTAATAAAAGTCTTTTGGGACTCTTTAGGAAAATGGTCGCTTGAGTGCAGGTGTGTCCATAGCTGTTTTTCTGGCATTATTTAATTTGAAGAGCACTCTGGACCATTCTTTTATGCCTGAAGGTTATAATCAATTGCTCGTTATGTTTCATTTTTAAAATCTGATTAGATATTTTTAACCCCTACTCCAATTCTGCTTGATTGCAGGGTCATCATAATCTGGGCACTAGTAGACTGAGCCATGTTATATCAGTTATAATCACCAAGAGGGTGATCTGTTTGAGAACAGGATGAAAAAAAGAGAGCGAGAGGACTGCACTGCACTGCACTACACTGTTCATGTGGGGAAATCTAGACAGGTGGTTTCTTAGCAACAACATGCTATTAAGTATTTCTGTCATTGTCGTGTCATGACAGAAAGGGAGAATATAAGATAGAGAGGGGGATGGATAGGTCGAGAGTGAGAGTGGAGGGAAGGGGAGGGCGATGTTCAGGAACTGATGAGCGCTCTGTAAACAGGAATGCACAGTAAAAACCTTGGAGGCAGAACCATAAACTCTTTTCTCTTTTGTTTAGCTCTCCTAAAAGGCTTTTGGGGAGCGAGAGGCCTTTTAGTTATCCGCCTCACTTTAAATGTCCACTGTAATTACCCTCTGCTGACAGCTCAGCCGCAGTGACTTCCAGTGCATTTACCATTGTACCATCAAGACTTCCTGGCTCGTTTGTTTCTTCGTTGCATAACAATGCGTGATTGCGACTGAGATAAGATTTTGGCGCAGCTCTTAAGGCATGACTTCTGTAGCACGGTTCGAATGCTTATGGCCTGGGAGGACTGCGTTTCTCGACGTTTTTCTGACCGTCATTTGGAACGGTGCGCCTCACAAAATGGGTTTTATAAGACGAGGCACGGATCCACTCCATACACCCACGTTCTGCCTGAGTCTGGAGGCGGATGGCTCGGCGCCGCTGCTGCTGCCGCTGCTGCATCTTATTGTCAGGCGCTCTCCCTTTAAAACCTTCTCTGAAACAAAGCAGACCCTTAAAGAAATCTCTCCAAGCACTCTCAACACCTGCACTTGGTTTTTGATGTCGTAACCGATAGCACCGAGCCGCACCTCTTCATGACTTACCCTATTGATCTTGAAGTAGTTAAACCGCGAGGCTCTTGTCGTGTTGGCATGCCTTGATGCATTTTCCTTAATGTTTCAATGGGTCGTTTTCTTAAGGGGCTTTTCAAAGGTCTGGATCGCTGGGTCTCTTCTGTGGCACGGTGTGCGAATGGGATGTCGGTGGTGGCCTTTGCAAGATGCAGAAAGAGTGGGAAGGAAGAGAAAAAAATACAAGTAAACGGGAGTGGGTGAGAAGTGTGGGGGGACATGGTGGGAGAGTTTCCACATCCTTGTGGAAATGGTCTATAATTGCTACGTGGGGATGCGGGCCTGTAATTACCCAGAGAAGAGGAGCAAGCACAGAGGAGCAAGCAGCTATGCTCTCGGGCGGCGGCTGGCGACCTCCTCTTGCTGCTTTCACGGCTCATTTATTGCCGGTTAGTTAACAGGTAGCGAGATGAGGAGTGGGAATACAGTAATTCGCAGCACCCATAACTGGAACTTGGAGGGATGTTTTTTTAGTGCATGCGTCAGAATGATGGTTCGTTATCCCAGGCCTCGTTGATAAGCCAGAACATGCTTGGTGTCCAAAGCTGCTTCTTCAATTTTTCCTCAGGGCTCATGTGACTAAGAAGAAATACACTCCTGTCAGGAAGCTTTGTGTAAACTGCTTCACTAATCCATCAGCCCCTTGCATCAAACCACCTCCAGCTGTTTATAATACAGAAATACACTCGGTTATGTGGTTTCTTTTGCTGCATGTATTGTCACTGTTGGAACGAAACTTTGTATTTCCGTGTTTTGTTGAAAATATCCGGGGCCATTTAAGGAAAGGTTTACTTGATGAGATGTTTCACAATGTTGCTCTGTTTTTGAGAGATGTTTTTTTTCTTGGCTGCCTTGCTGAGATCAGACTAGGTTAGGTGTTCATAGAATGTGACTGTTCTTGGGTTCAGCAGCTGCAGATTATTACATTTTCAGTGCAAGATTTGCGAGTAACATTGTTAAAGATAACATTATTAAAGGTTTTGGATTGAGTCACTTCAGGCGAGTTTCCCTGACAGATAGGCCACTCGAATTGTATGTCTGCATTTAATTTGCCTTTATTTTTAAACTAAGGTTCATAAATGTTTGGTTTAATGACAAACATTCTGGTGGTTTATGGTTTTGACATTATGTGGGCCTTGTTTTTCCCTCACACACTTTACTTACTTATTTTGCTGAACGGCTCTTAAGGGAATCAAGAGATTCAATAATGGCAGTGGTCTTAGTGGCAAGGGGACGGTGTGGTTGCATTGGTACACATGACCATTTGCTGGACTGTGACCAGTTGATAAAACAAGTAGGATCTTGGAATGAACACCTGAAGCTAAACCGGCCCGTGGTGGAAAAGAGTGGACACTCCTGTTCATGATCCGCATCATGGCATTGAGGATTGAGGATTTTATCATATAAATATGTAATCACTGACTTTGAGGCCTTTAAAACTCGATACACGGAACACATGGGCTTTCCTCAATTCAGTGTGTCTTTGCACGACTCTGCACATGCCTACCACTGTAAATCACTAGAGAAATAAGTGATGGTGAAAAACTTAAGTGCAGTTCTAACCCCTGCTCTAGTGAAAACCTATTACGAGTAATGTTAGGTTGTTCAGAGTAATGGTAGGCTACCGATGCCGGCTGCTTTAGTGCTGTAACGGCATGTTCTCAAGAGTGCATGACGCTATTTTTAAAGTATAGAATAAAATACATTAGTTTCTTTACTTTATGTAGATTTATCAGTGAACCCTTCCATGAGGTTGTGTGTGATGTTGATCTAAGTTGATCTAACAGATTTTGCACAGTGAAGGTTGGAGTTGGTTATTGTTACTGTTCAAATAAAAGAAGATAAACTTTCGTTTGGCTGGTGACTTGCGGGCAGTTTTGAGTACAGTAAAACCTTTACTTTCTTTTTAATGGCTGATCTTATCAAACTGTACAGCACACAAAAAAGAAATGGATTCTCTCAGTCCTGAAAAATTCACTACGAAACTAAATGTGTTAAATTAAAATAACCTTTTGACCTTAATTTCCCAAGCAGGGAAATTACTGAATATAAAGGGAAAAGGTGCTAAAGTGACTACTATTAAGGCATAAAACTACTGAAATTTCTCCCTACTTTATTAAATTTTAAACTAATAAACAACCTCCTGAATTACCTCACACTCTTGCCTTAAATCTAATTTTAAGGTAAAATTTAGGATTTGGTTTCACTAATTAACGACCACTTCATTCAAATAAAGGGGTATTTTCTGGGGTAAATTAACATGTTAAGTGTTTCGTAGTGGTTATACCTCACGTGTAAAATGAGAATTCAGTTTTCTACATAGAATATAAACTACACAGTATTCTGACTGGGGGAAAATCCAGGACTAGACTAGTCTGTGTCTTGGAAATTGACTGATTATACATTTTTTTTTTTCCATCCCCCCCATTCTCATCAATTTCCCATTCTTCCAAGCCCAACTTTTTTGATGAAGCAGATCTCTCAAGTGGTCTGACATGCCTTGAGGTCATACTACCTTTCTTCCAGGATGTCATCTTTGACTCTTTTGCCATTCAGAGCAAGATCTCATTAGTGCAGCCTCCTGTTTTTGCAAAGGTGAAAAGTGGTTGGGAATGACTCTTCTTCCTTGCTGTGGAGTAGTACAAGCTGTAGTTGTATTGAGGGCGTGTGAGTGAGCACAGGAAGCTCAGGTCTTCAGAGATACTTTATTGATGATGAAACCATTGAAAAGTTGTTGATTTCCAATGCATCTGGCGTCTGGGCGTATCTTTGTAGACATGTGATCCACTCTGATTTAACAAACACTTAATTGCAGGAGCGTGATTAGATTACCTTGTTTGTAGATATCTTTTGAGTGCTCCTTTGGTCAAAGCAGTAGTTTTTGGATATAAGATACTGCACACTTTGCTTCAGAGGAATGACCCAGTAATTAGTGAATGAGACATTCAGAATCCGTTCCCAATTAAGTGCTCAAAGAAAACAAATCAATCACAGAAAAAGAAAAATCCTTCCGCATTCTGGGGTTTCCATGGATACCAGTGCTGAGTTGCCGGGCTCTGGAGCATTGTGCAAGGGGTCAAAAGGTTACACGGCTGAAGAGATCTGAGAGATTATCTTTCTGCTGCCAAGGACACACCGGGACAAAAAAAAGTATCGCTCTCTGTATCCTTTCCTGCTGTGCCTGATAATGAAGCGAGGGGTTAGAGATCCATTCTGTAGTTTCATTAAAGCCGCACTCAGCTGTCCCTTAGCATGGCTGCTGCATTGATCTCCTCTGCGTTTCACTTGTAGTCAATAGAATCTGCTGCTGTCTGGGGCTACAAAGGGGCGGACCATTCCTGGTAAATTTCCATGGAAACTTTAGTTCTGGAATTTTGGACATATCAACATTAGCTGGTGTTAATTGCCTCCACAAACTGGATGGTGTACGTGGTATATTTCTGTTGAATAATATGACAAAAAATGTGTGAAAAAAACTCTAATGCAATGCAGATATGTAGATACTTAGCCGAACAAATGGAATGGGCTTCAACTGATGTATAAAACCTTGCATGGTTACATAACATCATCGAGCACGAGGCGGAAGAAACAGCATCACATTCGCAATAGCTAGCATCATGATAAACTAGCCTCTTTAAAGAAATTTTGCTAGCTAGCTTACATTCAGCATATCTGGTTCTCCAGTTACCTCGCAACATTTGAATTTAGATAGTTGCAACTTCAACACCATAGATCAAATATTACTTGGCTCATAAGATCATTAAATCTTAACCTAAACCTATGTCTCATGGGCTCAAATGTGTACCTTGTATGGTTTGTATCTGTGCTGTGGTCTCAAAAAGTAGCTTTAGTAGATTAGAATTCTAGAAATCATTGTGCATGTGATACATTTAGGGAGTGTGGCCTCAATAGCCCCCAGTAAGTAGTGTGCTATGCGCCTGTGATTTGAGAAATAGCATAGATACTCAACTGTGTTTGCATTAGCTTTAATTATGTTACAATATGTGTTTACCAACTATATTTTATGTTCCCAAGATTCCAGTTTATTCCTGATAATTTCCATAAATTCCTGTTAATTGCAATGGAAAGTTTCCAAATTCCTGGAGTTTCCAAATTCCTCTACTGCTGTCCCCTTTTCAGTCCAATTTCTGGGTTGATCATTTCTAGGCCTGTGTCTGCTGGCATGTGTTCTGCCTGACGCATGTGGTGGTCTTTTAACTGTTTTACTTTCACAACTGAACAGCATGACCATTATGTAGAGTCAGCTCCATAATTATTGGTAAAGGCGAGTTAAAAAGATAATGATATTATGAAGCAGTGTCCCCTCTGTTGTCATTAGTTAATTCCATGCTGAGAGAAATATGAGAGAAATCTCATACTTAATTAAAGAAAATTAGGTTTAAGAAAATGATTGGGCCCCCTGCATCTGCAGCTGTGTGCATCCTCCCTTTTGCGTACATAACAGCATTAAGTCTGCTCCTGTAATGCTTGATAAGAAGGGAGAATGCAGAGGAAGCAATCTAAGACCACTGCTCGTTACATCATCTCTGCAGGTAGGGGTTTCAGTAGGCTGTAGTTCATTGAATTGAGGAGACCTTGTCAAAAGCATGATTCTGTGATCATTCAACCAGAAGATCCGTACAAAACCGAGTAGGTTTAGGAAGCCATTTCATATTTTCAGCAAGACCCCAAAACATCTTAGATCTTCCAACTTAATGCTGCTCGTGGAGGTTCCATCCTACTGTTCAATGATATTATCTTGTCTCCCTTCTATCCTTATTGCTGTCTGATTTTGTCATTTGTCAGTAAATGTGCAAATTAGTGTTGCCATTATGAACTTCATGGATTCTCTAAAGATTTTTATCATCTATATGGGTTTACAGTAGTGGTGAAAAGGATCACTGTTGATCCGGGATCCGAACCGATCCCTCTCCACGGTTCGGCACGCATGTGATCCGAAGATCCGAAAGAAAAATAAAAGCTCAGCTAGGGCTGGGCGATTAATCGAAAAGTAATCGAAATCGACATTCAGAACCTATAATCGATCACAAATTTTTCCAGGTTGATTATTTCGATTACTTTCCCTTTAAAAATATAGATAGTAGAGAGTGTATGTGTTTCCTTCAGTTATTTTAAAATCATGTAATGCACTCTTCATTCAAAAATCTCTCACTTGTAATATGTGAGCATATCTACTGTACAAAACTTCAGTAAACTATGAGGGCAAATAAATATTAATCGTAATCCAGTTAAAATGTTCAATTAATCGAGATTTTGATTTTAGGCAAAATTGCCCAGCCCTAAGCTCAGCTAAATGGTGCGCGTAGCTCGAGAATCCTCCAGGATAATTTAAATCTCATGTGTGGGAGCATTTTGGCTTCTTCGTTAAATAAGGGTGGTGGAGAAGGGGCCGTTCACATATCACGTCTTTTGCGCGTGCAAGTCCATTATTTCAAATGTAGACGCGCAGCAGCAGCGCTCATAGTGGTAGCGACGCGGTCGCAACGCGCACGTTTATTTCAGGCACGGCCCGCGTCGAGTTGAAAACCGTGTAGCAGAGGGTTTTCATTGGAGGAAATGGAGAGCGCGGCTGATGGTTGGTTAGCAACGACAGACGCTTCCGGAGCGCAAGCGCCTGAGCTAGGGCTAGGGGTAAGCGAATATTTTTAAAACGATTATTCGGGCGATTATTTTATCGAATAGTCAACTATTCTAATGACTAATTAGATGATTTATCTAACTATTATTTTTCTGTTGCATGATAAAAAAACATAAAATCACTA
>JBBPDB010000028.1:9067467-9086243 GCA_037974465.1 Brachypetersius altus | reverse complement strand
AAATAATGAAAATGTTACATTAATAAAACACTTGTTAAAATTTCCTGATTTTGCTAACTTGAGCTTTTGACTCCATGGTCTGTGTTGTAGAGGGGGACAAACATACGTAAGCATAAGCCATTGCCATGTGATCCTTCCTTACTTGAGTACATGTGCGGCATTCTTCATGTACTCGGTGTGCGAGTGTGTTTTCGCTTTAAGTTGTGTACATACGTAAGTAAACTGTGTGTGTGGGGGGGTGTGTTTGTGTGTGTGGGTCTGTTTGTGTTTGTGTGTGTTCTCTCGTGTGGTTGCCTGCGAGCCTCTTCTAAAGGTCGCTGCAGTAAGGCATGCTCTGTTTGAAGTGTGTAGAACAGCATTAGCACTAGCTTTTCTATAGAACACTGCCAGTGCATGGACTTTGTTAATTCAGTGTCTTCTATTGCATGCTGTAGTGCCTTAAGAGTTAAGTTTGTGTTCTTTCCCAAAATTGGACTGATCAGAGATAAACCCGAATGACTGCTATGGGCAGACTCTTCATTTTACACTATATTTTGAACCCATGTCATTATGGTCCAGGCGTTAATTAACTCATGTTACAAGCACAGGAGTCGGAATGTCCATGTCCATCTTGAGCCAGCGTCAAACTCACATGAGCGTCATCCTACACACAACAAAAACACTAACAGTCGTCTGAATGCTGTGGAAATGTAGCCATGCATAGCACTAGTGTGAGCTGAGCTCCGGTACAAACCCGTGGACTCTCTTTACCTTCCAGTTTGGGTCCTGAATTGTCCCGGTTCTGAGTGTGCAGGACCTCCGTAAGTCACCTGCCTCCACCGCTGCTCAGCCAATCAATCATGTCCTCCTTCACTCCTGTTTGTTCTCTTTGCTCTCATTGGCTGGCTGGCATTAACGGGGTAGTGGGGCTTCACAGCTCTGTTTTTGTTTTTTTTTTCTTCTTCCTTCTTCTTCTTCTTGTTTTTTTCCTTCTTCCCCCCTCATTTTGTCACCGGCCTCTCTGGTTGGTTCTCTTTTCCTTGTGGTGTACTTTGTACCAGCCAATCAGAAAGGTCATTGGTTGCCAGGAAATGGTGTTTTCATGGAGGCAATATGTTGGCACTGGAGGTAACCCCCGAAAACTCTTAACTCTTGCATGCCTTGTCGATGCTAACAGAAGTGAACACTAGCACCTTAATTGATGACCACTTGTTTTCCATTTGCATGCATGCTCTGAAACACCCTTCATAGAAACCTCTCCAAGTACTTTCGTTCATAAGTATATGTCAAATGAACCACTGTATGCCTTTCAGCAGTACTCCTTTCTATTGACCAAATTCTACTGACCTTTTTCCCCAATGTATAGTGTACCTAAGATGCTCCGTGTTCTTACGATTGCTAGTAACAATATTAGAACAATACAACTGTCTGCTAAAGTCAATGGCACACCATAGAGCACTATTTTGCACATAGTGACGGCCTTTGTTGACCCCCTCTCCTTCTAGTGACCGCTCCCTGGAGGTCTACCTCAGATCAAACATGATGGACGACCGCACCGCTACACTCTTCTACTAGAATGGGCAGCATATGGCCTGCTCTCTACCGCCCTCCCCTGTTCTGTGTTTATTGGTGCGAAAGCACACGGAGCCGGAGCGCACTCACGCTTAGGACTCTGGGCTGGTAGGGATACAAGCTCGGAACTCGATGGGCTCTAAAGATTACAATAGTTTCTTCCTTTTTTTTTTCCATATTAGCTTCGTTAATCTTGTTCTGTAGTTTAAAAAATGGTGTATGAGATGATTCACAAATGCCAACTTCACCCAGAGCCTCCTGATGCACTAGCTGTATTTGTGGGGACATTTTTTTATAGACCAGTGCTCCATGATGATGTACAATTTTGTGTCGGTTAAGATTTTTTTATACTTAATAATAATAACCGATGATGATGATGATGATGATGATGATAATCATTCTAAATCAATAGACATATAGGTTGAGTTAAAGAAATAGCTTGACCAGGCTAAAAATGAAAGGATATTCGTAGCCACCAATTAGCATCATTCACTGTTTATTTTCCATGGTCTTTAGTAGCATTTTGGACCAAACCATTCCTGTAAGAGTACAATTCCTTCTCATTTTCCTTTTTCATTCCATCCATTGTTGTATCTTTAATTGCAGAAGGCCTTTGCCTTTTACATCTTTGGTTTTTCAAATGGGTAATGGTTAGATCTTGGATTCGTAGATGTAAATTATGATGCACTCGCGATTTCACTTCCATACGCTCCTTTTCCGATGCCTCCGCACCACCAACCACTACTGTAGGAAGCTGCTGTAAATAGAGACTTAACCATGGCTAAGGGTCCTCTCGCAGCCTCTGGACACTCTAACACATGTTTAGCCATGCAGTGTCACTTAATGCTTCAATATAAAGCTCGACCAGATCCTCTGTATATTCCCTGGCTGGGAATAGCGCGTACAACCTGTGTCCCATTGGCAATGAGCACCTCTAAGGGTTTGTGCCTTCTACCGCTCTAGGCTATAGTGCTGTAGCTTTGAGGACAATCCACCTGCTCCATTCACATGCAAAAGGGAAAAAAATTAAGATACTTTTGTATTATCTGTGTAATTTCTTTGTTTCTTTTTGTGGATCGTAGGTATAAAACTGTTAAAGCAAAATATTTTGTCGCTTACGAAAAAACCTTTTAAAGTTGTACATGTTTTTTTTTTTTTTCCTCTGATGAATATTGCTTCAGAATTAGATTTATGGAGCTCTTTGCATATGCCTATTTGCTTAAAATGTATGGTCAGTGTAAATAAATAAAGTTTGTTTTTTTCCTAAACCAAAATAAAGAATTATGTCGATATTAATGAAAAAGACAGTCTTTTTATTTTTATTTCACAGATGTTCTGACCGCTGTAGGCTCTATACTATGTAAGATTTGAACTCCTCCCTGAAACAGTTAAGAACTACAGTTGCTGTTGTTTTGCAGCCATTCTGTTTATGTGATGTTTCTCTAGAATACAGATATGGCTTGTTGTGTCTGTGCTGTCGAAAAGATTACAAAAAGATTTCCGAAGTGTAGAAATGCTGGAGTTGTCTCACCACTGTTTTATGTGTGAAAATGTTCTGTTGTCACTACTTGACTTCTTTTATTTCACTATGACATTATTTGGTAGAGCTTGGATATGGCATAGATTTTGAAGACTGTTCTGCTCTTTGGTTTGCTGTTTCTAGTTTAAATCCTACATAGTATATCTTTTAAGAGCTTTCATGCACCTGCAATATTGCATCCTGGCCTCAGATGAGTTTACAGCCAGCCAAGAAGCAAAGTTGTCAATTATGAGATGTGTAGGACTGAATGGACCAGAGTGGATGTGTGGGAAGTTGAAATAGGCTTTCATTTTTGTCTTTGTTGCATTCACTTTTATTTATGTTGTTGCATTTTACAAATCTGTGTTCTTGTCATTTGTGAAATAAAATGGAAGAAAACCATGTGTACCTTGATCGGTGTATTTGTTTTACACTTAGCTACATGATGTGGATGTAACATTAAGAAAAAAAACATAAAATAAAGCATTTAAAAGGATATAAGTAGGAATGGAAAGAAATTCATCTGAAGGTTTTAAATGAAATTGAAATAATAAAAGATGGCTTTGAATTTAATCAACACTCAATAACGTTTTGGTAAAATTACATTTTTTTTAATTAAAAAAAAATTAATAATATAAGCAGTGTTGCTGTGTGTGTCTCTCTCTCTCTCTCTCTCTCTCACACACACACACTCTCAACCAAAATCGATCTGAGAGCAGAGGCTGAGGCCCTTGAAAATGAACACAATGAACTATCCAACGCATGAGGATAAGTTTGGTTTATTGTTTATTTTTTTAATACTACAGTTGGCTTGAATGGGAAGAAATGGAGCAACAGCCATGATGTTACTACAGGTGCAGGACCAAATGCACCACACCAGCACGCTGCAATAGGATGATTCACTGAGCTCTTGATCATTGGATATCGCTTTGGCAACTATAAACAGCCATCGACCTGTCCTCTGTAAAGCACTGATATGTTCTGCACTGTAAAAATAGCACGGAATGCAGCAAGATTTTAGATTATAAAACGCCTGCGAAGCAGGCCGAGAGGAACAGGGTAGTAATGATGCCTGTTTGAAAACATTGGCACAGTAAATGGACAAACGGATGCGGATCCAGCTGTGCTAGGGTGAGCACGACCTGTGCAACTGTAGTAAGACCAAGTACCATACATTTATACAGTCCGCACTGTGGAACATGGTACAGAGAACAGCTTATAATGCTGGGTCACTAACACAGAAAACTGAACTGACTGACAAGGTGCAGAGACAGGAGTGAAGTCCACATACTCTCACTTCCATTAGTTGGGATGGCTGACTGGTTCTACACTCGTTTCTCTCCCTACACTGATATGCTCTGCTGATTTTCCTCCCAATACGGAGTTATAAACATCCAGCTTCTTGGAACATTGCTGAGGTACCGTTTGGAACACAAGGGGCAAATTTTTTGACAGCTGCCATTGGGTCACACTGGGCCTGTGTGTTTTAAAGGACAACGCATACAGTTTTGCACATGTTATGACTGAAGTTATGTCACAGAATAAGGCATGCAGACCGATTTGGTGTGAATTGGATTCCTTATAGAAATTTACAGAAGCTTATAAATGGTTTAAATAACCACAGTGCTGGCTTTCAAAAAAGGAAAAAAAAAAAGCCTAAACCTTCTTTCACAGCTTTGTATATTGATGACCTAATAATTACTTAATTCCAAAGGCCTGGCTTGAACCCCCAAATCATAAATCAGAATTAAAAACCTGTTCATTAACATACATTACACAGATTATCTGTCAATGGCAGCTGAAATTTTCCAATAAAGTGCTCAGAGCTGGCCTATAGCTGGAATACTTGATTACTGATTTGTTTTTTGAATCTGTAATTAGTATTTGGAAGATGTTATTGTTTTTTGAAGCCAAACTTCTAAACCAGAATACATTTCATAAACAAAAGCCCTGTAAAATGTCAATAAATAAATAAAAAAGAAAGGTTCAGGCACCCATATCACCTCAACACAAAGCCAACAAACTGCACTGCTTTTCAAGCAACCATTGAAGCTAAAAGAGCTGAGATGCTTCAACTCATGCATGGGAGCACTTCAAATTATTGGATGGCAGAAAAATGCTCAGTGCAGAATGTCTGATGAGAAGTGATTATGAAGGCACAAAGTTAGATGAATTATCTCAAATGTGTAAGTTCAGAGTGAGCTACTACTAGCCTCTGGTAAGAGTGAGGGGAACATTATCACCTGATGGTAATTAACACAAGATCCCTTACCACCTAAGTGACTCACAAATGCTGTGCAGGGACAGGTGTGTGAGCAGCGGACTATAAATGAATTGTTTCCCCCTACTGGATACATTTAGAACTGCAACCAATAAATATTTTAAATGATGGTTTTTAAGCATGAATTTGAGTTTGAGTAGTCCTCAGAAATATTAGCAAAAATGCTATTCGGGCCAGCCATAGAGTCGCTTAGTTATTACAACATTGATGATCTGCTGATATGAGAGACTATTACATGAAAAGCCCCAAATAAACTCATTTTAATTCAATCAATTCACTTTTAAGATCACTTTCTGCACATCATAAAAAGGCACCCTGGCAGTAAGAAGCATTAAAATGTAGTAATTAAAAGAGAATATATTTAAACAATGTCATTTTTAATCCTGTGTGGTTCATTTGGCAACCATAAAGGGAACATTTTCTCCAGCTTAGCTTCTCATTGAAAGACCTGTTCGACTGAAAATGCTTACATTTGAAAGGAGAAATTTGCAAACTTGTGCCGTTGTCCTTTAAAACTCACATATTAAGCATGTAGATTATATTTAATAAAGTAACGTGACCCAACCTAATATCTACTCCCTTCTTAAGGCGATAACATGGTAGCAAATTTAGTATTTTGAAAGCGTAATCATGGAAACCCCGAAACAGTGCCTATTTACAGCTCAAACTTGAATGTGCAACACTGGTGTGAGAAATGGACGCTAAAAGACACACTAGATATGCAAACCGATGTACTAATAGCACCCCTTGAAATGCTTGATTCCTTTGTCAGCATGAAGATGAAGTTTCACTGTAATATAAAGGCCGATTTCAGAGAGAGAATCTAGTTTGGGATTAACTTTAACTGGATCTATATAGATAGACACAAACAAGCATCATGACATGACCATTCGTTTGATGGGTCAGCAAATGGATATGAACATGACCTCTACGTTTCCACAAAGAAAGTGCATTTACTTATTCTTTGCCTCATGTATAGCAGCACAAAGGGGGAAAGGGATAGTTTTTTTTTTAATAGTGAGGAGGTTGTCAAACACAACTATCCTGGTGATGTGGCGTAAACTTTGATTCCATAAATACCAACTTTACGTCCCTCATACAAGTCACCTGAGCTACAATCTTTTTTACTTAAAGCAGTCAAAAGTCATCTGATCCACAGAAAACAATGGATTTCTCTCGTATCCAAGGGGTCTCTAATGCTGGGGCTGTAATTCCTACACCCCACAGAAGTTCACACATCTTAGCTGGGTAGTCACAATGCTCGTTTTGTTGCTCTTATTGTCGTTCCGTTAATACACCTGCTAGCTCCCACACTGGTTTCTGGAAGATCTGACAAGTGAGTGAAGACATGGAGCCGAAGAACAGTGCAGCAATATGACCAATACCTTCTACGGTTGCTACAGTTTGTAAAAAACAAAAAAACGATTTGTTGCAATATGAATGCAGATACTGAATGGTGCAAATAAGTTATAATCATATATTATTTTTTTGTAATACATACATAATAAAACTCTTCTGATACATATAGATTTATTTTTCTGCTCGTTTAACTTTTGTCCTTGTCAGACTATGTCACACTACTGCCATTTGTCTAGGGACAAAAGGAAGGAAGGCTAACATCATTCCACTACAGTATGAGGCACTGTGTCCGAAAAGGGTATCGGATTCAGAAGACCCCTCGTCCAGGACATTTTAATAAAACAACCAAGAGAATCTACAGCCTGTTCAGGCCAAAAGGATTCTGCATATGCTGTCCTCCAAATGTGTCAGCACTGGCCTGCTCACTCCCGATCACCATCTACACTGCTTCCTGTGTGAATAGTGCAAAGAGGACATGACATGATATGCATATATGTACAAACGGATATGTGCGCATATTTTAAAAAACAGCAGAGCAAAATGTACTGAATACAATGTATGGTGCAATGTGCATATTCTGTGTATTCTACATCACTTATTAATGCAACCGACCTCCCATGGTGTCCATGTCTGTGTCAGACACTTGTGTAATGGAGAAGCGTGAAACACTGAAGCGGGAAAACTGGGGTGCTGGCTTTTCCTCGGGAGACTTGACTGGAGAGTTGGGGGGTGTGCTGATACCATCAGAAGCGGGTTCTAATATTGAAGGACTCAAAGTATCTTCTTCCCATTCAAAGGCTCTACCTGTTTAGTTAAAGGATGATGATTATTATTGTTGTTGTTGTTGTGTGTGTGTGTATATATATATATATATACGGTTCGGTACGAATACATGTAGCATTACCATAATATGTAATAATATGTACAAAAACTCACACGCACTTTCTTCTGAGACATTCCCATCTGGAGAGTTTTCAGAGGCACTGACTCTATTTTCGGGTTGATGTTGCTCGCCCAGTGGAGCCTGGCCATTGGATTCGGTCCCTGGTGGAAAAGTATATTCTGCTAATTCCCCGGTAGGGCTCTCCTAGAAATGGAAAGTGCCTATGAGTCAACCCACTGTATCTCAAATGAACACGACTTATTTCAGTATATTATACATTTGAAATTCTATTACGATAATCCAGTACAGCTCAACTGACCTGGTCAAACAGGAACACTGTGACATCATCGAAGAAGGAGACAGCTTTTTTCTTGTGCTCCAGCTCGTCACAGAAAGACTGAGTGAGGAGTGAGGGCATTTTAAGGAGGCTGCGCAGATGCCGAGCACTACTGCGCTCACTCACCACCACAGGCACTGTAGTGAACTCCTCCTCACTTTCCTCGCTTTGCTCTTGCACGTTATAGCTGCGCAGCTCTTCGTCCGACTCGTCGCTGTCGTCAGAGTCTTCCTCGTCCACTTCCTCGCTGTTCCCCAGGGGTGCTGGTATGTCCAGGTCCTCTGGTAAGGCAGGTAGAATGCTGTCCAGAGAAGTATCCCGCTTGATTCTCAAAAGTGCTTGCTCTATATTGCCCCCTTCTGCTGCCCCTTCCTTACCCTTTACTCCTTCCCTCTCCTCATCCTCTCCATCCATTTGACAATCATCTTCACTATTCTCACAGTCCTTGGCTTCCGTGCCTTCCACAATCTCCCTGCTGAACTCCAATATAGTGGAGTCTGAACCCAGGGAGTCTGCAGATGAGAAGTCCCTTGTGTCACCACTAGCTTGGTCCTCCATCGCTGTGGCTTCCTGTGTTGTAGATGAGCCTTCAGAAGCTGTGTTGGAGCAGCATTCAGATGCTGGATCCTCTCCAGAGTGCTCAGATTCTAATCCAAGGCCATCATCTGGGGCAGTCTCCTTGGTCAAACATCCTCCCATCTCAGGGGGAAAAGGGGATAACATGGTGATCCCTGGAGCTGATGCATGAGATGAGCCTAGATTGGGCTCCATGTTCTTCCTCTCAAGACACAACTGTCTTCCACTGAGCTTAGCATCATCTGCGCTATCCGTAAGACTTGCAAAACGATACTGTTCCTTCCTCTCGCTCATCGGGCAACCTCCCTCTCTCCCTACCTTCCTGAGAGTGATGTCTTTGGAAGGTTTGTCTCCAAACACCTCATCCTCCACTTGGTTGTCAAAGAAGGAGTTTCTATCCTCGCATGGACTCTTGTCATTCTCTGCATCATAGTCTGAAAAATAAGCAGAATCCCTGTATTGGTTCCCATTGCCCAAACTTGTCAACTCCAAATTACTATTGCATGTGGGGGTCAGAACTGCACCACTGACATCTTCTTCGAGGTCCATCTGGAGGACCATTTCACATTCTGATTCTACACTGGTGCTCAGGACAGGCTTCCCTTCTAGGTCCTTCATGATGAACTCAGGAGACTCATTGTTTTCTGTGTCGTAACCACTGTCCAGCGATTTGGGTGGGATGGACATGTGGTAACCATCTGGAATGAAGGCCTCAGATGGACTGCCACTAGATGCAAGGTCTTCAATGTCATGGCCTTGAACCTCTCTATGCAAAGGTCTTTGTATCAAACTAACATCACCCACTTCTGCGTAGTCCACCGGAGAGTCTGGAAACACGCCAGAGGTTATGTCAGTGATGTCGTCATCACTGCAGTCATTAATGTCCACCAGGCTAATGCTGGAGCAGCAACTGTCCCCTGTGTGACTGTACTCAAAGACACACTCGGACAGCACCTTGGGGCAGGGGATCTTCTTCCCACTGAGTGCTGTGGGACCCTCCGATCGCAGGCTTATGTCTTGTGCAGGGCTTGTGCTTCTGTTCGTGAGCATTTCCTCTTGAGTCATTGCTATCTCAGTCTGAAGAGAAGCTGGACTTGAACTGGTGTAACCCCCTACAGGGAGCTGTATCGTATTCTCTCTGCCATGCAGATGTGGAGCATTTTTCTGGGCTGGATGAATAATTTGGCGTTTTTCTGGGGCTGAATGAACTTTGGTAGATGTATCCACCTCCTTCCTTTCCTCACAGCACAAACGTATGTATGATCCACACTCTGAATCTCCCTGTGGAATGCTGACAGTGGATGATTTGATCCCTGTGGTCTCCATGTATGAGTGTGTTTTGAAAGTATAGGAGGGATTGTTTATGGAGTTGTCCCATGTTGCTACTGTCCTTGGCATTGAGGAAGGGACCCGAGAGGAAGGTGTGGTGTGGTGTAAATCAAGATAAGTGTCATGAAACCCCCTGGATTGTCTGCCATCACAGTTTAAGCTATTGTTATTTGCCGAGTGGTTTGAGGTCCAGTTAGTTGCTTCACTCTCTGCAAACAGACCGTTGTCATCCTCTGGATCAGCCACACCCATAAGAAGACCATCACCAGCGTCGACATTAATACTCATGTACTGTGGTCTGCACACACTCTTTTGCAAGTTCCCCATCATGTCATAATAGTTCTCACTTGCCATACTATTTTCAGCAGTTCTCTGGCTGGCCTCGAGGTAAGGGTCACAGTGTCCTAGACTCGGGCTGCTCAGTGAGACTGATACACCATGTGGACTCACTTGTATCCCTGTATAGTGATGGCTCCCAGACCCAAGGTAAGAGTCAGGTGGTTGGCCCCTTTTCAAATGAGCCTCCAGTTCTGCTGATTCTGACTGTTCACAGTGTTGGCCGTCTCTGTCACTGGGGGAGAAGTACTGACTTGACTGATCTACAGATTCCAAAGGGTTCTGACCTCCCCTCTGGAGTGGCTCCAAAGTGAGCGCAATAGTTGGACTGCTAAATGAATCATAGTCATTGCTTTTCGAGTCTCTTGCTGCTGACCAGTATGTGTTTGTGTTAGGCTCTGTGGGACTTTTTATGTGACTCGTTGAGAAACAACTGTTGCTGGCCTCAATTCCAGGACTGTAGTCAGGAGTGCCCTCCTCCAGATTAATTTTGCACTCTACAGGTTCCTCAATACGGATGTAGTATTCGCTGCTCACTGACGGACTGTGTGCGCTCAGGACTGGGACCACCCCTGGATGATCTGACTCGTAGTAGGATGGGGAAACTCCCAGAGTGAGACTCTCCCCTTGGCAGCTTCCTGCAGAACTGCTGAGAGGATAATAGATGTCCTGGTAATGTGGATTGCTCTTTCCTAGAGGTCCACTGGCAGATGAAGAAATGTAGGGCTGTTCAGCACTGGCCTGCTCCCACTTGTATTCAAAGTTGAGGCCATGGCTCGTTTCAGTGACTGTTAGTATGTCATCCCCATTCTCGGACTGGAAGCTGTCAGCTGTGGAGAAGTGCTCTAGCAGAGGGAAGGAGGAAGTAGACGATGCCACCTCCGATGCTGTTGGGGATCTTTGGGAACTGCTGGTACCTAGGCTGGGTCTGAGGGAGTTCCAGCGCTTCTCAAAGTCTTCCTCTGCCTCACTGGTGCCCTTAGCACAAAGGTAGTTAAGCAGCAGGTGCACCTCCTCTGCCATGGGTCTCTGCTCTGGCTGCAGCCAGCAGAACTGCATTACTTCATACCTGCTCATACAGCAATAAAAAAGCACATTTGGGGGAAAAAAACAGATTTAAAATAAATTCTTAACAGGGAAATAAAGTAGCAAACTAATGTACATCCACTGACAAGGTATTCGAGTCACACAGATTTTAAAAGGAACACTGACTGAACATCTAGCCATTGAAATGTGTTTATTTTATTAACTGTTTGTAACTGGTTACTCAAGGAGATAATGACCAAAATTGCATACACCTGCATTCAACACAAAAGGCACAATATTTCACATTAAACATCAAGTCTTCAGGTCATTTAAAACATAAACAAACCACTTAAAGATAATATTAAATATAAATAATCGTATAAACGAAATATCGTCCTCATGGACAACAGGTGCAACATACAACACATCAATAGCACACTCAGACAGATCAACAATGAGGGTAAAAAGGGCAATGAATTATAATTAAACCTCTTTATACAAATAAATCTTGTTATCTAAATACACCAGCAGGGTATGACAGAGATAACTACTGCTGCTCTGTGAGTGGAAGTATGGTACGGCCATTCTCTCTCTGCTAAGCTCAAAATAAAATGCTTAATTCAATTTAAAGTGCAGTGCTAGGAGCATTCTAAAGCATTTTCTGTATTATTCTGATACCCTATACAGTTTAAATATTGTAAATATGTATTATGGGCCTGTCTATTCAAATGAATAGGCTACTTGACTATTTCTTTTCTATGTTTCCTCTCCCGTATGTTAATATTTATTTTACTATATACACATACATATTTATGAATTTATTGAGAAGGGTCAGTTTGTGTTTCCTATGTCCTGGAAGAGTGTGCGGTATGTCAGTTTGCAAGACTGGGACAATAAATGGTGGTGTGTGGGACCAGAATTAATGACCACAAACTTCCAGGAAAGGAAAGGCTATGATTGATGGGTCTTTGGTGGAAGGCAATTAATGACGGACCATGCTCAAGTTGAGGGATATTGATTTGTTAGCAAGGCTATAGAGAAAATGGAATGACCACCGGGGGGTGTATGATACAAAATGCATTAACTGCTTTGGCTGTATTATTTTCATGGATAATTGATGAGTAGTTGGCAAGCCTATGGTATAACGCATTGACTGGTTTGCTTTTGGTAAAGGGGAGTAATGATTGGGCAGTGTGGAGAAAGTTACTAGAGGGTGATGGTGATTATGACTCAGGAGCTGAGATGACTCACCAGCGGTCAGACAGGGGCACTTTCAGCAAAGGCTTTGGCAGCTTCAACTGTTGTTCCTTTACCGCATAAGTCAACACCTGCCTGTCAGAGTAGTGTCTGTATGGCTGGTTCCCGAGCTCAAACAGCTCCCAGATTGTCACGCCCAGTGACCTATAAAGTCAGAAAACAGAGTCCAAATGCTGGTGCCTCGGGGTGCTCTAAAGTTCAACTGTGAGTAAATAGAGACTATTTTTGTAGACTCTTTCACTCCCTTCTGCCCTTTCAAGGCACTTCCTACCAGACATTGCTAGCCTTGGTTTGGTCCACCACCAGCAAATTGCCATGGACCTCATCAATCAGCTCTGGGGCAATCCATCGCAGAGGCACCCAAATTTGATCTGCCGTCACAAAATAGTCATCCTGACAAACACAGAGGCATATTCTGAGGCCGAGCAGTCCCACTGAGTAAGTGACAATATGGTAGAAAGGGAAGTTTAATGAAGCTTGAGCAGTCCCACTGAATCCATTACTGACTTACCTTGTACCTGCTATGGGAGAGGCCATAGTCTCCAATCTTCACCGTCATCTCTGAACTGAGTAGACAGTTTCTAAGAGCGAGGTCTCTGAGGAAGCAAAAAAAAAAGCAATGCCAAAAATGGACATAAAAACATTATGCATTGTGGTGGTAGAATAATGGCACATTAAAAATGCATGTATGATCATTTCACATCATTTTAGATGTTTTACATGCTTCAGTTGATCGAAGGGTTCACCCCCAGCAACAAAATCACTGATGCTGGAGTCTTTGAGAGGCACTCAGGCAGCACCAGGATATTGTTGCAGGGAGAGACCAGTAAGCAGAGGCTGAAATCCACAGATCGGACTGGAACAAAAAGGAGAAAGAGGAATACTGTTTCTGTCTCCTCACCTGTGAATGTAATTATGTTTGTGGAGGTACAGAAGGCCAGAGGCAATTTCACAAGCCATGCGCTGGAGAATCAAAGGGTCGGGGGTGGCTGAATCTGCTGCTCGACAGCTGCGGAGGTATCCCTTAACATCACCCTGACAAAAAGAAAGAAATGATAAAGAACTACTCATCCTTAAACTAAGGATTAGTAGTAATGTATTATCAGTTGGTAAGCCTGTGCTGTATTTAATTTACTACCCATTGTCAATGCTGCTTGCATAGGGATTAATTGGCTGAGCATGCTGTTCTTATACTGACCAGCAGAGGGAGCAAAGAGCACCTTAATATATGCAGAGGCTGAGCAGGGAATGCAGAACCAACAGTGGTTATTTTGACTACCTAGTAAACTCAGCCCAAGGGAAACAAAGCATGTGTTTGTATGATTGAAAGAGAGAGAGACATACCAGGGGGCAGTATTCCATTATCAGCAGATAGGGTGTAACCTCTGTGCATTGGGCCAGACACTGAAGGAGAGCAGGATGATGTAGAGTACTGTGGGATTCACACATACAAACACACACACATCAGTATGCCTCTGTTTTAAAACTCTTAGACACATGCTGGAATTCGAGAATGTTTTAAGTGACTACCAAGCAAAAGGACATGCAAGAAAGAATGAACGGAATGTAGAAAGTGGAAGATAATGATGAATAATCATGAGCTCAGACCGGTAAGGTCGGGCCTCCTCCAGGAACTGCATCTGGTCCTGTACGCTGGCACTTGCTTTCAGCTCCTTCACCACCACCTGAGTCGTGCTGAGTCCAGCATTCACTTCTCCCAGCAAAACCTAAACCACAAACATGAAAAGAGGCTCAGAAGAGACACGGACGAAGCTCAGGCTCGGGCAGCGGAGATTCACAAAGCCTGCAGATGGTGTGGAATTCGCCATGCTAATTCACCCAAGCGGTTCACATGTTTGAGTCTCAGATGCTGCCCGCCATGGCAGAGGGGCTTCAAACGAGATCACTGGTGAATTACACACACATTCCACTAGGCTCACATCAGCCTTCGACCCTGTTCCAAGAGGGCATGCGAGAACCCGGCTACTTCGTTCTCAGTCCTTCATTCTGAAGCGCTGTATATTTTAAGAGGCTCACCTTTCCAAACCATTCCTGGCCAATTTCCTTTAGGTAAAGGAGGCTGTGGCGCCCAAGGTCTGCTGACTTCAGCAGCTGGACTAAAAGGGAGAGAAAAGAATGGAGAGCAAGAATTAGGAGAATGCATTCTCATGAAAAGGGTAAATGTGACTTGTTTAACAATGAACAATGCGCCAACACACAATCAGTGTTCTGAAAAAGTAAACTCAGCAGCCCATTACCAGCATCATCTTCAAATGACAATTTAATAGCTAGATTTATATCAGATCAAAAATGTTTCTCCAAATCAAAGGGTGAGATTTTAAGGCTGTAAATCAAGACTTTTCTAGAGGTTTTTTTCTAGCTGTTCTTTCTCTTGGTCCTGGGGATCCACTGCCTTGTACAGTTCCATCTGTTCCCTGCCACAACATCCCTGATCCACCTCCTGAAGGGCTGCAAAATCAGTTGATGTGCTGGATCAGGGGAGTTCAGACAGACTGAGAGGGAACTGTGCAGGGTAGCTGGTGCCCAGGAGCAGGATTAAGAAATACTGCAGCACACAGTCCTTACGCCAGAAATGTAGACATTCAGCATCAGGTGCTCGGACTAATCTTGGCTGGTCTTCGCGATTCAGCCAAAGGAGGATGGCAGAGACAATGCCATTGATGAGGATAGGAAAAAGTGCAGCCATGCTTGCAAAGCAACAAGCGGTTGGATGGCTCTTTGGGGGCAAATAGAAAAGTCAGTGCTGGCCTGTTCCAAGCCTCCCTGCTTCTGCCCACTCCCTAGGGGCTTAACCCCCTGAACCCTATCGCAGCTGAAAAAGCAGTCGTCACTGTCCTCATTCCCAGCGACGAAGGACATCCTGCTGCTCCAGAACATTCCCTCCAGTTCAACAAGCTGGTTCTCTGGGATGCTGCATATATCTTGATGTGATGTTTTCATCTTAAGAGTCTCCAGTTTAGAGGTCGCTGCTTAAAGAGCTCGGACTCTTGCTTAGCGCCTGTTCTCTTGACCGTCGCGTGTCAAACTGCTTCTGCAGTCCGGGAGCCGCCAGCAATGACATAAGAAGCACATAATGACCCTGTCTCCACTGTAACATCTTTGTCTTGTTCCACCCAATAGAACTGAGGGGGCTGAGACAAACAGAAAGGCCTCTGTCAAACACACGAACCCCTCCCAATGCATACACACACACATACTGTCTATGTGTGTATCCCCTGGTCCCTTGCTACAGTCTCCTCCCTGTATCAATCCTCTTAAACTGGGCCCCTACTCCTCCTCGCTGTTTCGGAGGTCACTCATTCCAGCCGCTCACGCTCCTCTCCAGCACTAAATCGTCGTCTTTGTATTGGACATGGCAGCGCCTGGTACCCCCAGTACTGGCTGGGACACAAGGCCCATTCTCTGCTCCTCACAGCCTGGATTGTCATAGCGATAACAGCCTGCCCCTTCCCCCACCACCCTCCACTCCTTGCACCCAGTTGGATACACAACTGTCCTTCTTTTTCCTTTCCTCCTCTAGGCTTCAACCAGCTCTTTTATATCGTTGCTGTGGAATCTGGGAGCCGTGCATTCCCACCCCACTCCTGACATTCCTAGTGCACGCTTGCACCGGCCCTGGGCCATGTTCAAAATGCATTAGAGCACAGCAGAACGACACTCTGGAGAGAGACAGCCTTCCAACACACATATTCACACAAAATCAGATCTGACTAGGGACAGGATTTGAACTTAATCTAACAACAAAGCATTTTAGAATGTGTAAATGTGCTGGTGTTAGCTATCACTGATAAGCAAATAAGAGTTGAGATGGTGTGGGAGTCTTTCACAGCATCCTCCAATGCAAACGCTATACATTGCACATTCTTTATGTGGGATTTTCATTATGTACAGTAATGTATGGAATGAATAGCAGTGTACAGCCACATTGTCTTGGCTCTCCCTAAATGTGGAACACACATGTTCCGTTATCGTCTATTTTAAATGATCTATTTTGTGCTTATGTAAGAGTCTGACATCACATAGCAAGGGAGATGAAGAGAGGCCAAAACAGTTGGAAGTATTCATTTCCTGTTCTTTTTCAGCATCACGTCATTAACACAAAGTGTAGGCTGCGGCAGGAGGATGAGGAGGAGTGGGAGGAAGAGGAAGAGTGGGATCCAGCCTTGCCATGACCAAGCCCTTCTAAGTCTAACGGGAGACTAAGTCCAAACCCCCGTCCCCCCACCCGCCCCGTGACACCTGGACCAATCGTGCACCGGTAACCATGGACAACGGGAGGAAAGGGGCCCATTGGTTGCCTTGCTCTTGGTTCTCCATCCAATCCCCTGCCAGCACTCCTATTTAGGTTCTTCCCCCCGCCCCCTCCCAGCCGATCCACATAGACAGAGCGCATGAGTCATACAGTGAGCATCTTACTCACACACTGCTTCACACAATCACTCACACCACAGCTCCGACTCAGACACGGTCAGTCACTCAATCTGCTGTTTATCTTTTAACTCAGAAATCCGAAAGATTGTCGTTGGAAAATAAATAAAGGGATGTTCAGCCAAAAAGAGGCATCAAATACGCACCCCCTTGCCAACCCTTTTACAAAATGCCCTGTGCAATAAAACCTTGTGGTTTGATACAGCTGACCGCGGACAGCCAGAGAGTGGAATGAGAGAATCCCCCTCCCTTTCTTTCTCTCTTTACTTTCCCGCTCTGCTTTTCACATGGCTGCCTCATGCCATGGTGCAGTCCAGCAGGCCAGCATCCCTACAAGTTATGCAACAAACAGATGTGCGTCCAGCTCCCCAGCTCCCTGAGCCAGCCTGCTCTCTGCTCCAATGGTCACTGCGAGAACGCATATAATGCCACTGTTCTTTTTCCATATGCAGCCCAAGCAGGGCAGGACAGAGGTCCTGTTCTTCACTTCTTCACAATTAAGAAACACAGTGCCACAGCCAGGCCACAGTACATCAGTTTAGCGTGGCCCTGGTACACTCTGACTCACTATTGTTCTCAGCAAGACATGCAGCGTCACAATGGCTAATGCATTCTGATTCAGTTAAACTCCTCACACAAGCGAACATACGCAGAGCTATAATTTCCTGGTGCGTAGGGGTAAGGTATGGTGGTAAGTTATCATGACAAATAGCCATTTTTGTAGTGCATCACAGGAATTGTCATTCTAGACAATAATTGTTGTTCTAGACTGCATGTTTAATTCAAATCAAGGAGTGAATCAGCACTGTTATACTGATTCACCAAGAATGAGCAACAATTCTATCTGGTTATGCTATCATCTTATTTATTGTTTTCAAGGATTGTCTGATTTATCCTTCTGTTAGTGGTGGTTCCTGCTATTTGTGGTTAAGGTGCCCCGGTCGTTCAACAAATTAACAGCTAGCTGAACTGACACTGTCACATTGTGGCTGAGCAATTCGTTCCACTAGATGGCAACATAACAAGCATTTTTCCTTAAGCTACACCAAGCACCAAGTTCTGTATTATGAAAGCTCATTAGTTCAAGCCCCCTCCCCCCCCATACAGGTCCCACTGCAGTACCTACATGGAAGTGTATCAGAACAACCAGACTGGTACTCAATAGATAAGGTTTTTTATAAACTATTTTTCATATCAACATATTTTTCGGTCATCTGAAAAACTATGGCATCAGAGTTGTATGCATGTATGGCTGCATGTGTGGTAGAGTAGAATGGTACACATTATACAGTGTCCTTGCACAGCGATATACAAGAACCAGATAAAATTAAAAACATATTTATAAAAATGTTCAATTGTTATAAGATTAAAACCTAGATTTTCTTTCATAGCTTTGGGTTAAAGTGATTAGGAACATCTAAATGGTCACCCCTGACTTCCTGTTCCACTGATGTCTAAATCTGAAGTGACATACAGGCCAAACTTCGTTAGTCACCCGTCACTGTGAGAAGGACCAGAGAATACAGCGATGCTGTGTGACAAAAGGTTGCTCAGCGGCACAAATCAGAAAAAAGGCTAAACTGAAAATGTCAGGTCACACTAACAGGGCAATGAGAACAAAGTTTAAAGAAACTGTAGCTGTGAATTTGCTTGGATTGCTCTACAATTAATAGGAAATTATTTCAACAATCAAAAAAGCAAACCAATAACTCGAACACACTCAATTGTGAGTGTTGTGATATTTTTTGAAATGTACGATAACAAAGCCATCAAATCTGGACCTAAATCATTTGAGGCATATATATATTAGGGCTGTCAGTAGATTAAAATATTTAATCGCGATTAATCTCATGTTTGCCATAGTTAACTCGCG
>JBBPDB010000028.1:9049065-9059973 GCA_037974465.1 Brachypetersius altus | reverse complement strand
TGTGGAAAACGCCAGGCGCGTCGCTTTCTTCTTTTTTTCCAAAAGCGCTCAGGTGCTTGCGCTCCGGAAGCGTCTGTTGTTGCTAAGCAACCATCAGCCGCGCTCTCCATTTCCTCCAATGAAAAGCCCCTCACTGTAACTCTGCTTGATGTGATTTGTGAACGGTCCCTTCTCCACCACCCTTTTCCCATAAATATATTTAACGGAGAAGCCAAAATGCTTCCACACATGTGATTTAAATTATGCTGGAGTGTTCCTCTATGACTATCGCTTGCCAGACTGACTACGCGCACCATTCAGCGGAGTTTTATTTTTCTTTTGGATCTTCGGATCACATGCATGCCGAACTGTGGAGAGGGATCCGTTCGGATCACGGATCAACAGAGATCCGTTGCACCACTAATATTGAGTGTACATTTTTGCACTTTTTAGCTGAACAGGCTAAGGTTAAGACTAAGACGGCTGATTTACCTCTAGCCCAAGCTACAGATTCACACAGTCTGTTAATGAGTGTCAAATGTGTTGATGACATTTCTACATGTAGTTACCCCCACCCTCAGTTCTCCATTTAAACACTTGTTCAGGCTTAAAGTTTGTGATCAATGCTAGTAAGAGCAAGCAGTTTCCAAAATCTCCAATGTTCTGAAAATGAATCAAATTATGTCATCACATGGTAATGTATGTAATGCACAATATTATAATTTACATTAAATAATGTTCATTTTTTATCACTGTCCTTACAAAATTAACTAAAGACCAATTCAGTTGGACAGGATATTACAAAACCTAGCTATTATACCCCAAACAGCCCATTCAGTGCTGTGCTAGAGCTGCTGTCCAGATGGCCCGAGTGGATGAACGTCCAGAGAACCAGGGGTCTATTCAGGACGTTTGGCAGCGAGGGACCTCCCGAGGGCCCAGAAAAGAGAACAGAGTCGTCGTGGCAACGGTGAGCGGCAGGCCATTGCCTCATCCTCAGTTGGAGGTAAACACTCCCCACTCCTCACACGCCACTGGAGCTAGACAATATGACAAGCTTGCATGGGAAGCAGTGCAAGAGACCGCCTGCATGCCTTTTTTTAGCCCACCTTTCTGTTTTTCTCTCACTCACTCTTTCTCGCTATCTCCCTCATCTTGCAACAAAATGCTTCTCTGCATATCCTCTGTTTTCTTTATACAGTGTGAGTATAAGTGTGAGTGCTTAAAAACACACACTCTATATAACATTTTTTTCCATTCCATCACCTGCAAATTCACCCTACAGCCACAAGAATACCTCACCGTAGGGGTCTGTCTAGCATTCAGTACTGTTCTATTCCCTTGGTGTATCCTAAGCATCACTTTTTTTCCCACATTTCTGTAGACCAATGCCAATGCCTGAACTCTCAAGTGGTCATTTGTCTTTGTTATAACAAAGGTTTACATGGCAATGCTTCTATAATGTCTCCCTCAATGTTGAGGCTGACTGCTCTTGCTGACGCAGTCTGATCACGTCCTGCTTTGACATTGCCAGTCACCTGAGCTGCTCTTCTGTTTCGTTCACATACCACACTAATGCATGAACATCACATTCCCTGAATGGATCCTTTTAAATACCATTTCCAGCGTAGATCTAAATGCAGATGTCATTTAATCACTATTTCTACTGAAACACTGGCCAGTTGAGCAGTCTTTGTGACTGGATCTCCCGCAGTGCTCAAATAATGAATCCTGTTTCAAAGTAAATTAGATATTTTCCTCTTCATCCAAAACTGTGGTTAATGGGGCTTGCTCTGTATTTTAAAACACATCACACAGCATGGTAAAATAATGGTGTTAATCTACTTAATCTACTATTATTTCAAACTCAAATCAAGGTTCACTGAACTTGATTGCTATTTCAACATACACTGTATTGGCAAAAGGCTTGGGATGCCTGATCATTTCACCATCTGGAACTTCCATGACATTGCATTCATTACATAGACTTTAAGATAGAGCTGATCCCTCTTGTGGAGCTCTAGCAGTTCCCACTCTTCTTGGAAGGCTTTCCACAAGATTTTTGAGAGCATTTATGAGGTCAGGCACTGATGTTGGATGAGAAGATCTGCCTGGCAATCTCCATTCCAGTTCATCCCAAAGGTGTTGGATTGGGTCAGTCAAGTTCTTCCAGACTAAAGTCATCCAACCATTTTTTTTTTTTGGAGCTTGCTTTGTGCACTGGGATACAATTATGCTGGAATATAAAAGATTGCCCATCACTGCAAGTAAGGGGTCTTGTCCATGTGTGTCACAATACTTACACAATGCACGTTGAGTGTATTTTGAGTGCAGGATGTTAATAGCTTAACTGTATCATACTGTATACCTTTACGGGAGCATCTGCACTCATTTTGTTTCTTCTCCAGCACCACCAAAGAAATGCCTTCACCCTTTCAGTTTCAAACTGAAGGTTTATAAAAATCAGGATTTGCTGATGGTGACAAAATATAGGCTACCCTCTGCTTAAAGGCCAGGACATTTAGTCCCAGTGACACACACACACACACACACACACACACATGTTGCCCTTCAATCTTGGTACTAGATGACAGTCCTACAGAATGGGCAGCATGCCAAGCTCAGCACCACCACAATCAAATTCATAAGGATAAGAGGCTGAAAGAGAGAGAGAGAGAGAGAGAGAGAGAGAGAGAAAGAGAGAGAGAGGGACCCTCTCAGACTGGAGTGAGCCTTTATGCAACTACACTTTCTACGGATGAACTGATGAACACCATACTCTGTTCAATGGGTCTGCGTAGGTCAACTAGAAAACACTGACATGTTTCTCTTTCTCTCTCTCTCTCTCTCTCTCTCTCTCTCTGTCTCTAAGAGGTGCCTAGCAACCTCCTGCTCCATTTGGCCCAGTGGATAGCCATGTATCTATGGGCATCGGGGTGCAGCTAAATGCATCGTGGCTTTGATGGCAGTCCTCATTCAGACCCATGGCCACGCTGACCTTTCCAGGCTAGTGTAGGGCAGAGCACATCACAGCATGGCTCAGTGGTGGTTCTGCAGGGGCAGCACAATTGGCATTTACAGAGAGGCACAGAGTGGACCCTTCTAATGCCACATTCAGAAATGGTCATGTCTCATGTCTCAGCTCTCCTATAATCAGGCTAAGCTACGAGGCTGCAGAGACCCTGGCATCCGACAGTTAATGTCATGTGATATTCACAAGTGGTTGTAGTCATCTCTCTGTAAGTACATTTGCCAAAGCTTTTGGCAAAACATCAGTAGAACTACTGATAGCTGCTGCAGCAGTTTTCACTGAAGCAGATTCAGGAGCAACTACTGAGGCAACTTCCGTGCTGCTTAAGTATGTTTAATAAAGAAGATAGACTAGTCAATAACCAATAATTCAGGCCTATGATTAGACGAATGAAAGACTAATGTGGACAAAAGCATTGGGTTTATCATAGACAACGCCATGCTTCCAACACAATTGCAGGAAGAACCTTTTCTATTCCAGCATGATTGTGCCCCAGTGTACAAAGCAAGATCCATTAGATGAGTTGGAACAAACTGACTGGGCCGCACAGAGCCCTGACCTGAACCCCACCCAACACCTTTGGGCTGAAATGGAATTTGGCCACAAATTCCCACCCTGTGAGAAGAGTGGTAGCTGTTATATCTACAAAGGGGGGCTCCATATTAAAGTCTATGAATTTTAATGCAATGTCATTAAAGTCCTTGCTGGTGTACTGGTCAGGCGTCCCAATACTTTTGTCCAAAGTGTATGCCATTGTCGTTTCAGGACTTCCTCCACTAGATCTGGCTTGTTCCTGTACATCGTAAGCTTTGGATCAGTCATGAATTGAGGGACCAGACTTCTCTTAATGGGGATATTATTACTGATGTATTTTGCACTCCAGAAGAGAATGATGTTTAGGCAGCCACACTGCAAACACATCTCCATTTCAGTATTTGTAATTTTATAATATTACAATATTATTTTATTCTGCACTGCCAATACAGGTACAAAAACATTTTTCATCATCGGCAGATATTTACAAGAAAAAACATCAGATATCAGCATCAACCCCAAATTCTTACTGTTAATGTCCAAAGTGCAACTGATAGCGAAACTAACATTTCAGGAACACTGTTCAATTTAGTTTTGTGTGCTTAATAAGTTTTATAACACCTCTTCAAAAACAACTTATGTCATAACTCATGTTTGTATCCTCTAAATGTACAGAACTTTAAAGCTAAGAAAGCTATTTCTTTTATTTATTTATTTTTTGATTCAATTATTTACTTATTTTTTTACTGCATTTTGTTTTGTCTGCACATGTGACTCACCTCTACATGTTTCAAGAGTTTTTCTTTTCTTTCAGGAACACACACTAATTTAGCTAATTACAGGCGTGTAGGATTGTTTCACATGTCATAGCATAGAAATGTCCCACTCGGTCTGTTCTAAAGTCTATACCCTCGCCAACATTTAACCTAAAAATCCCTGTAAGCTGGCCTGTTCAAATACCAAAGAGTGTCTGCGGAGACACCCAGTTCATTTTAGAAATATTCTGATGTTATATGGTGATGACTCAGGCCACGTTGAGGATAAAAAGCACAATAAGCCATTAAGCAAAGACTGTATTAGAAACATCAACTCGTTGTTTCATCTGTAACTGCCTCTGAATAATCTGTTACCCCCAAATGATCCTAAATTGTTTTCTTACGGCTCATTTATTTCAGATTCACAAAACATAAAATATTTTGAGTTTAATGTACTGTTCTGCTTTTCACTGCCTTTCTTTTCTGCTCCTGCACACAGCAGACTGCCTTATTCTTTCATTTACACTATTAACTGTTCCTCCAACACACATAAAGCCAAACCATTCATGCAGGATGTGGCCCACTCGAATGGCATTCTGCAGGAAATCAGGTCCACAGATTACTTGAGTTCAGGCACCAGGATGTGGCAATGTAGAAACACACACGTGCCTGTACACACACACACACACACACACACACACAAATACACACTCAGGGGCGCTCTCCTCTTCCTTAAACAGCCAGGGAGAGAAACGCTGCCTCAGTGGAAAAGTGCTCTGCTCTTCCTTTGTTTGTTCCCCTAGAGAGGAACTGATGCTGACAGCAGCCTTCTGTCAACCACAGAGAGAGAGAGATAGAGAGACAATAGGAGAGAGAGAGCGTGGGGAAGGAAGAGAACCACATACAGCAAAGCAGATATGATGACAGACTGACGATGTTCCGCCATGGAGAGCACAAGAGAGAGTACAAGAGCCAGCAGCCAGCGGAAATCCAGAAAACATGGGGCAGAAAAGTGGGATTCACTCAGCTTTGGGATGATATTGTCTGCAATGTCAACGGTCTTGACCACTAATGTTATTTTAGCTTTATTCTTTTTTCTCTTTTTAACGTATTCATTCTTTTGAAAAATCATTTCAAAAGTCCAGTTGATCTTCAATCAAAATGTAATCGCTTCAAAACACCTCCCAACCTTCAAAACACCTTGTGGATAACCAAATATGATATGTTATGATATGGTGTGATAAATCAGGCCATCTTAAAAAGCACATTAAGCAAAAAAGATCCTGAAAACTCATTGTTTCATTGGTAATTGCCTCTGAATAATCTGTTTCCTTCAAATGATCTTAAATTGCTGTATCATGGCTACGTCTCTTATGTGTTTAGCTCATCTCTTTTGACCTTGTTATTTTGTGGTCATATTATGAATGATCTGTCATATCAAAAACCCTGTTTTCATATAATCTTCCTTCAAAGTGTAATGACTTCAAACCAGCTCCCCACCTCCAAAACACCTTGTTGATAATATCATAATACACCATACCAGCAAAGAAAGATGCTCAGTTAGCTCAAAGACCCTCCCTGATATTGTTTCTTAAACACCCCACTGGTATAAAACAGATAAAGGTTGTAAGGTTTTCACACGTACATATGTTTTAAGCGTTTTTAAAACAGAAGTTGTTCTTCTATGTCCATCATTTAAGTGAAGTGACCATTCTGTCATACGTGAACACACCAAATTCTTCCTCTGTGTTTAACCCATTCAGCAAGTGAAGCAGCGGGCAGCCAGGAACTCAGTGTGTGGGACGGTACCTTGCTCAGGGTACCTCAGAGGTGCTTAGCAGTCTTGGGAATCAAACCCAAGACTTTGTGATCGCAGGGCAAGCTCCCTAACCACTACGCTACCAGACACTAAGTGGGGCTCTTTCACGGCTGCACAATATAGCATTCTTTCAATACTGGCCTGTACAACTAATCTTCTAACCGATCTCAAAATTGCCCTATTCTCAGTTTTTGTGTGATGTAAAAAGTTGGCTGCCGTTGGAATTTGGTGAAGAACTCACTTCTACCACTGTGCGAGGGAAGGGAACGAAAGACCAGGAAAACGATTTTCTGGTTGGCTTATATTACTGGCTGATAAGGAGATCAGGCAAATTTATCAATACTGTTAAAAACATTCCCACACCTGTAAAGGTATGGCAGATGCTTTGTTGATTTTCTAAATGAAAATCTTCTATACGGAACGAACGGAACCATAGAACTTTTATGCAACTTTTACTCCATAGTTTTTTTTCGACAGGAATAGATTTCTATACAATTTCTATAGGGGTGAGCATATATACTTTATTGTGTGTGATATGCGTTGAATTAAACAAATAAACAGGTTTGTGCATTATATTGTGAAGAAATGCGTTCTCTGTAGAGTTTCTGCTATTCATATCTGAGCAGATAATTATCATTACCAGTCAGGAAGTTACAATTTAACAAGAACTTCTGTCCATCTAATTATTGACCGTGTAAATGACATTAGCTGACATTTTCAGTCATTATCAGTTGCTGCATCTCCAAATCACCAAATTAATACTGGTCAGGTCCTAATAAAGGGGAGGGAAGGAAGGTCTTCTTCTTTCTTGCTTGTTCAGCACAGATGGCAACTTGCACATAATGACTGTAATCAACAGGTTGTCAGGTCCACTGGGACGGGAGCAGTCATTACTGCCTAATCTCCTGAGCTTTATTTCTGGAACCACCATGCTCCCACACACAGGAGAATGAAAGCTCCCCCGGCGCTAGAGAACTGCATCGGAGGAGATAAAAACACACACACAATTGGATTTCGTGGTCTCCGTGGCTGCAGTGGGTTTAGCAAGCCCAGAGATGATGCTGACAGCGCACTCGGAGCTGGTTCTCACTCAGCTGGCTATTAACAGGGTGTATTTTTACCACGCCAGTGTATTTATGGTTCAAGTGTAAGCTTCAATATGACTCGCGCCAATTTGCGTTTCTCAACCACCGCGTGTATTTGTGTGATTCTGTGAAGTCTCACGCTCAGGAAGGAGACAAGCTGATGTGTTTACATAACTGTTCCTTCCCTGGGAACAACATGTGTGTCATAGATAAGGGAGCAATATCCATACACATCCACATAAATGTTACACAGGAGCACATGCCTCGCTGCGAACTGCCGGCCTAATGTTAATACTATTTCTCTGTGGGCAGTTCCAATAGCAAAAGGGCCTGTATTAAGACCCTGGTTTAAGTTCCCTGCCTTCCTAAATACCTAACATACATATTAAGGCCTTTGCACATGTAATGAAAGTATATTGGATAAATTGTATGATGAATAAGCATGCACTACTTCTTAGACCACATCAATCAGATCTGCAGAGTCTTCAAGCGCTGTATGAATACCCACCTTTACAAGGAGCACCTTGGTGCCTCTCGTTTAGCTCTTATACATCTTTCTCTTTATAGTTAAAAAACCTCGGGCCCTTACCCTCTTAACTGGTTTTCCTTACTTGTGTATTACCTCAAGTGATGTTTTTCCTTTTGACTGAATTTGTTAAGGTGTGTAAACTTAGCTGGCTTTGTTAAAAGCAGCTGTATATTTTAGTTTACATATACAGGTATTAAGAACAGATGTGAACTACTTAAGCCCTGATGTACGTCGCTCTGGATAAGAGCATCTGCTAAATGCCATAAGTGTAAAAGTAACAAACATAAACATGGATTTCCAATAAAAAATTGCATTACACAGTTCAAGCATATCAATGTGAAGGACAATAAAATATTTCACATTAAAACAGATAAACACGTGTTTATTTCTTTTGGCAAGAGTTGTGCTGACATTACACATTTTATTTACGGTCAACAAACTGACACATATGAACATTTTTTTTAAAAATAAAGAAAATCTTGCCAAGACTAAAAAACAAACTAAATATATATGTGTTGTTTATATATTACTGTCAATATTTAACATTATTTAAAAATATATGTATAAAAATGCATGAAATATGGTGTAGAATTGTTTAGTTTCAGTCATTACTGTATAAGCTTACTTTAAGATGGAGTAATAAGGGGTGAAAGGTAATCAAACCTTGTCCAATATAAGACTGATACTGCAACTGAAATGTTCTTCCCCAATCCTGACCTGCAACAGGCCCTGAACCTGCACTGCTGAGGTTATGAACCTCACACACCTGATTAAGATTAACATTAAATTATGTCCAATCAATCTTATTGATGAGTTTAAACACCACAGAAAACAAAAGTGTCTCTTCTCTTCTGGGAGTCATTACTGTCTCACCTATCGCAGCTGACGTTTGGTCTCAACTAATGGTATCATGTCATTTAAACATTTGCCAGTTTTTTTTGACTGACATAATTGTTTATGAAACATACTTTTTAATAAAGTAACAGGGCACATGTAGTCATTGGTGAACTATTATGTACTAAAACCATTTTTGAGATTTACAAAACTTAGATTCTTCAAATCTATGTTACAGTATTACTATCTAGCGATGATGACCAGATAGTAATATTGTCACTCTTCATGCACAGAATGACTAATAAAAAACAGAATGACTAATAACTAATAAAAGTTGTCTGGGGTTCATATAACACGATGTGTGCGATGTTTAAATATTTACACGTTTACAAATTTGGTAGATTCTGTACATTTTTATTTATGATATGCTGCACTGTTTAGGATGTTCAGCTTGGTTGGCACTGAGCTGCCGACATCAGGACCGCTGTCATTGAAGAGTGAATGGGTTTTTTTTGTTTTTTTTTTACAAATATACTTTGAAACAGCAGTGGCGTGCCAGGAGCAAAGATATTTAAAATAAAATCAATAACAGTAAATGTAATGAGGTATTAAGAAAGACTTAAGCTAGCCAGATCTAGAAAGTACATTTAGCCACATACCTTGGCTATGGAAGGATTTGCTGTGTTTAATCCTACAAATTTCCTTTTGCCTTTAGTTTAGGAAACTGTCAGTATGCAGTATTCTTTTCAGTACGCAACATTCCTCAAGCTTTCATAAAAACCTCTGCATTAGCAAAAAGGGCTTAAAAAGAGACAGACCAACAACGAGAGGATATGATGGGGTGGATATTAATTCAATTCAATTCAATTCAATTCAATTTTATTTATATAGCGCTTTTAACAATGGTCATCGTCACAAAGCAGCTTTACAAAAGAAATAAATGTGAAATAAATGTGTGTGTGTGAATGTGTGTGAATGAAATGCCCCTGATGAGCAAGCCAAGGGCTTAATATATAAAATCAGCACAGACTGAATAAAAAGCATAAAAGTCTATTTGCTAAATGTAATGTATCAGATCATTAAAAATCGTTATGTACAAAAATGAAGCAACATCCTGTTGAGGAGGTGGGGTGCCCTTTTGACCCTTCACTCCACCCCACCCCACAAAGCCATGTGATTGATGAAAACCAAAAGAGAGAGAGAGAGAGAGAGAAAAGAGAACTGAGAAAACTAAAGAGCACGTGAAAATGGAAGCAGAGCTATTGCACACGCGAGACGTTCAGTCTCCTGCTGTGCAGCCAGACTAGGGCTACATTAGCATACACATGGGATAGAATAGGAATGCTTCTGTGTTCCAGACCTTGGGCAAAAGCACTCTGCTCCAGTCTTTATTACCCTGGAGGGGGTGGGGGAGCCTTACATAACACAAGACACCGGCCAATTAATAAGAGTATAGAGAGATTGTGAAATAAGATGGCATTATGGCATTTAACCACGGTGGTCGGAAATGAGTCTGGAACAGTCACGGCTGCTCGCCGAGGCACGTTTAATCAGGACAGTAGTTCAGCGGCAGCATGGTGTCTTGAGAGGGGCAGCTAAGGCTAAATCACTACTGCCAACACTCTGCCATGGCACAGGCCCTGAAGGACAAGAGAGTTATTGGCAGACTATTTACTCTGCATGAAATTGAGCAAGACATCTCCTCGACTTGTTCTCTCGACTGTTCTCTGTTACTACTGCTGCCATTATTACTAATGATAACTTTTAATGTAGTAGCTTTCCTACTTAAAATGCAGCTCACCATATATTTCCTTGATTTTTTTCCCTTTGAAGCCGACCTTTGTATATATTGTTTATTGGGTCCATGGTTTTATATCATAATTCATTTTATACAGCCAGTTAATCCTTTACAATTAAGTAGGCTGTTACTTTAAGACTGATATACACTAATTAGCCACAACATTATAATTCTCTACATAATACTGTATATGTCCTCCTCATGTCACCAAAACAGCTCTGATACACTGAGGAATGAACCACATAATACCTCTGAAGGTGTGCTATGGTACCTGGCACCTAGCAGGAGATTGTATGAGTTACAAGATGGAGCCCTACAGTAAAACAGTAATGCACTACAATAGCTGTTCTGTTTGACCAGATGTGCATCAATAAGCCTCAGACCCCCGTGACACTGACACCAGTCCACCAGTCACCCTTCCTTGGACCACTTTTGGTTGGTACTAACTAGTGGTGCAACGGATCACCGTTGATCCGTGATCCGAACCGATCCCTCTCCACGGTTCGGCACGCATGTGATCCGAAGATCCGAAAGAAAAATAAAA